>BGPR01000045.1:833592-885072 GCA_013235015.1 Araneus ventricosus | reverse complement strand
AATAAATTTCTGAATATTTCATCAGCTACTGATTAGGTGAAAGAAAATTAAGAGACTCAGTTTGCACAGGCAAACACGTGCTCGAAAATTCGCAAAACCTACTTCCATCCGCACGGACTGAATCCTCCGCCTTCCGCACTTTCAACGCAAATGATACATTTCCATCCTTGGCATTCTTATTTGGACAAAGATACTGCTCCCGACCGTTTTTTCTCCACCTTTTGGCGCAAGGGAACTAATTAGCCTCCGATCCCGGGCAGCCAGCGAATGCGAGTGGATCTTTCGAGTGTCATCAAATATTCAATCGGTACTTACAGCTCAGCCTTTGCTTTCGGGCGCGACTTTGTTTTCGTTGCTGCACGCAGCTAATGGTTCCGCCCCGGTCACAAAAGACGCCATTGCGGCCCGGAGTTACCTTTCGAACACCCCTGCTTACTATAGAGAAGTCGGAGAATCCGGAAGGGTCTAGGTAGAATACCCATCGACCGGCAACTCAACATAAAATCGAAATAATCTCGCGGCCAGCTAGCTCGCTTTTTCAGGAGACACGTGAAACGAGGTATAAAAATGGAACCTCAGATGGCGGGGATTTATTGGGGGGCGAAGGATTCTTCCCAAAATTTCATTCATTAGCATTACAATTATTATTGTCACATTCGGAAACGGGACTTCAATTAGACGCTGGGAGACGGCCAAAATTATGGAACAAGTTTGTCGCATTCGGAAACGTTTTTTAAGAGAGGTTTAATTAGAGTAGGGGGGTACAATATCGGGATTATGAGCTTTTCACATTCAAAAACGATTTTTTAAAATTTAATAGGAGGAATATGCCCGATTATTTAATTTCAATATAATTGTTAAAATTTGGCTATGAGGCTCCTTTTAATTAAATATTTTTTTCTTTAATGAACGACAAATACAAAAACTCGTGCAAAACAACTAAGTTAAGTGAATAAAAAATTAAAAATAAAATAATTAAATAAGTGATTTTGCGATTAAACGTGTTTTTATTTACTCTACCACGGGAGAAAATATTTCCATGGGATGAATCCCTTTGTATTCATATTTCATACTTTTAACGCATAAAGTTTGTTGGTTTTTAAAATATTACTTTAAAAATTGATTTCTTGATACATTTGTCACAAAATACCGTTTTTATTCGTATTAGGTTTTAAAATACTTGAATCTCAGTTTAAGAGCTACAGTTCATTGATTTTTGCTATTTAATGGAAAACGAGCAAAAATTTATATAAAAAAATAACTTTAATATATAAAGGATTAATGAGAATTTTCTTCATTTTTAGGGTAACATCTTATTTTGAAGTATTTAAAAACCATATTCTCCGTTTTATGGCAGATAATTAATTTAATTGAATTAAGATTTCCATATGCAGAAGTGTTGTAACTTAAGATGAAATTGGATTTAAAGTGAAAAAGCAGTTTCAATTTCTTCTTACCTCTTTTAAAGTGAAAGTTAGTTAAAGATTTATGGCATCAAGAGAAAAGAAAAATGAGCTAAAAACCATAAAAATCTGGATTTCTGTTATTTCAACTATTATTATTATTGTTTTAACTCAAAATGCAGCTGTTTGGTCATATTAATATAAAAATGTTTTTGTTAAAAATTTAGATTAATTTTTCTTTTATCGCAGTTTTTAAGTGATTACGAATATACTTCGAACTTTTAAGAAATGTCCTTGTGAATAAAGATTTATTTATTGATTATAATAATATTTGAAATGTCCTTGTGAATTCATACTTCAAATATTATTATAATCAATAAATAAATCTTTATTTCAGTGACTAGAATTTGATAAAGAAAATTACCTTTTTTATTATTTTTGAAAGCGAGATGAGGCAATAAATGTAATGGGGGAAAGGCATTTAAAGAGAGAAAGACTGAAGAATCTACCTTTTTGTCTATTTTCTGTTATTTTTACTGAAAACAGAGATAAATTTTCTTTTCTGAGAAAGCGTGATTCGAAAAGGCATCACATTTAGAATCTCGAAAAAGTCTTATTACGAACCCACCCATATCTAAAGTCATAAAATAATATTTTAGTTTACATCCAAATACAACGGAAAACTCTATTTCATTTCTTTTAATAGAGTGAGGAAAAATAAACCGTCTCCTTACATGGAATTGCTTTTTATACTAAAACTTGCTGATCTTGCTAGAAATGCAATCCTTTTAAGCATTTTGAAAAACAAAATTCTTAAGAATGCATAAATTTAGTAGTTATTCAAAAATGAAAAATGGAGAATTCCCTGCGAGTTAAATCGCGTTTGACAATTTTTGTATACCTAAAACTACAGAATTCAAAATGGTTGTTATTAGTTTCCCTTCTTTCTCGAGGAAAAAGATAAAAATGAAATAATTATACTTTGTTTTATTTGGGTATTCAATGACCATTAACATAACAAACGCGAGGAATTTTATTTCTAAATAAATTCTGGGCGCTGAGAACGAGAAAATTTTTTTTTCCATCTGCATAAAAATTGGAAGGCAGATAGAATATTTAGAATGAGGAATGAGCAGGATCGTAGTGATGTAACACACATGTCCAAACAAAGTCGTGAGATTTTTTTAGGAGAAAAGAAAATTTTGAAATGCAATCATATTTAGCGCTTTGAAAAAAATTGTGAACGAATTCAAATATATGCAACGCATAAAACTTGAATTTCTGGGTATTGAGTAAAGCATTTTTAGGAACAACTTCGGTTTTATTCCCTTGGAAATATGGGACAAGATTGAAGAATTCGAAATGGAGAATGAAGTGAATCATAGGAATGTGGAAAAGGCAAAAGTAAAACATTTTTTCCTAATGATAAAACGCTTAGTAATTTTTTGTGCCTATCAAGTTCGAATTTTGTTTCTTGTTTTGCTCAATTTCTTAACCAAATAGTTAAAAATGAATCATAACAAGCCTTTTAAATTACTTCGACGTGTATTTAATCGAATATCTTTATGAAGAATGCATTTGTTTTGTTTCATCGTAGTTCCCAAATAAATGGTGAATTTTTGAGAAAAAGGATCTTTCATCGAAAATAAGTGGGATTCATTTGATGATCATTAACTAATCTTTCAGGGCCTAAACCTCTTCTTATGATTTTTGAAATAAAATTAACTAGAATTTATATTTTTCATTTCCAATATTAATATTATTATTATTATTATTATTATTAATAATAAAAACCAGAAACAGTGGAATATTTGTATCATTTGGAAAAATGCACGAAATTCATAAGCAATGACTGAATCTATATTTTAAATGTATCATAATAATTATTTAAAATATCTTTATAAACAATGCGTAATGCGAAAACTTTTGCAAAAAACCCGATAAACCAGAAGTTGCACACTTACGACGGATACGCGAAAGGAAGAAAGGATAAAGATAAAAGATAGAAATAGCAAAATAAAACCATCGAACCTGCTATGTTAGTACATTTTATTGAATGAATGTTCTTTATTTACAACCAGGAATTTTAACTTAAATTTTTATAGCTCTTTAAACTTTCTTTAAATCTAGAACATTTCGAAAAGGGATCTATGAAACAAGTTCTTCATTCAACTCCTACATTCCGACTCATTTCGATGAAACTTTGCGGAGGATAAATCTCATTTGCTTCGTTAAAATAAAGGATGGTAGTGGGGGAGAAAAGACAAACATTCAATCTTTCGGGCTTCTTCATTTCATTAAATAATTTCTCTGTTTCTTTTTTAACCTTGAGTTTTTTTTAAGACACGTTTAGCAATTGACACCATGACCTCATTAACAATGAAATATTTAGCTAACATCAAAAGGTAGTAGCGTCATTTTAATTTCGTTCCAAATTTAATAAAATTTTGCAAGCTTCCTTTTTCTTCTCTTTCAAAACTTGACGGGTGTGTTCTGTGTGCGAAGCAGATGGGTACGTTTAAAGAAAGCTGTCGTGCTGAGGAGAGTTGAAAGTTAAACGAAAATTTTGATGATGATTGTTTACGTTTCATGAGTTTCACTTTTGATTTTTTTCGAGGGGGATTCCACTTAAAGTTCTCTCTTTTTTTCTTTGTTTGAAAGCGAAGGAAGATTTTTTTGTCAGAATAGGGTTAAATTTTCGCAATATATTTTACTAATCTGAATTTCCCTTTAGCAAGCTAAAGTTAATTTTTTTAAAGAAATGCACTTTCTTTAATTAATTTTATAAATGAATCCCTTTAAAACGATGTCAACTGAAAATTATTGCAAATAACTTATGGAATGTTTTGTATCAGTTTCTTAACTCTTTGAGCCCCTTACTTAACTCTTAACGGCCGATAGCTTTTTTTTTTTTTGTAATACTCACCCATAAGACGACGGAAAATTAGGTGAAATTCTAAAACGTTTATAAGGATGAAAACTTAAACTAAACATATAAACTGGTATATTTAGATATAAATTCAATATATTTAGTTGATTTATAATTTTATAAATGGAATTAATTTTTATAATTTTTGAAAGTATATGATCAACAAACCAATGATGTAAGAAGTTGCAATATTTGATAAAGAAAACTACAGCGATGATAAATAAATGAAATTAAAACTAAATTCCTTTCATGTCCCCCATGGTATAAGTTTTATGTCCCCGTAGCAGGACCTTCCGTTTTCTATGGCATAAGTGTTGTGTCCCCGTAGCGGAGCCTTTCATTTTCTATGGCATAAGTTTTATGTCCCGGAGCGGGACCTTTCGTTTTCTATGGCATAAGTGTTATGTCCCTGCATTGGGGCCTTTCGGCCGTTAAGGGTTAATCGTTCTTAATCAATTTCTTCCCATTTTGATCGGATGTTTATTTCAGACTTTTTTTTATTAAGAGGCAGCTCATTTTTAAAAGCAAATATAGCTATATATGTAATCTTTAGAAGTATTTCTGTAATTGAATCAGTATTCGACAAATATACAGGGTGTCCCAAAATTACTGCATAAACTCAAAATAGGGCGATTCCTCAATATCAGTGGATGAAAAGTGTTCCCAAAACCACACCTATATGACCTCTATTTTTCGAGAAAGTCGCACTAAAAAAAGAACGACGAAGTCACGTCCGATCTCAAAGAAGTTTTATTTAAAACACGAAAAACAACGATACATGAAATATAGTGTTTACATAGGCAACAGTTTAAAATGATCGTCTTGCAAATCAAGGCATGATTGCGAGTGTCGTGGAATGGTGGATTGAGCCCGGTCTAGCTGTGCGGTTTTAACAAATGTACAAGCAACTAATTCTTCCTCTGTTGTTTAGTTTAGTTTAGTTAATTAACATCCCGTTTTGAATCAGCACGAGAGCTATTTTGGTATGGACCTCGTAATTTTGAACCTCAGTCAAATGATGAAGACGACACCCGAGCTGGCACCCCCTCTCCAAACTTCCGCACCACACCAGCGGAAGAGCGTCTTTCCACTACGTATGATTTAGCTTGCAACAGGCCCAATATACGTCAGATCTTCAGTGGAATAGGATTCGGAACCTGGAGCCTTCCGTCCCCGAAGTTTAGACCTTACCACTAGGCCACCGCGGTCCCTTCTTCTGTTGTGATTAGGTTCTATACATCAATTTTTTTCAAATGGTCCCTTAAATCAAATCCACATATTTTATGTGAATTTCAATTATGAGGATTTGATTTATAATTCTCAAGTTCTAAATCGGGCTATTTTCATGTGAACCGGATTTGACGTTATTGTTTTATGAGTGCGATTTGCTCGAAGACTAAGGGGTCTTGCATAATGGTTCTTTAGGCCCTTTTTATCCTCTGAGAGCGATTAATCGTGCTTTGTTGAATTTATGGGATAATTAAGGGTCACTCTGTGTATTATTATCAAAACATATAAAGTATATTTAAATTTTACTTATAAATTATGTTCACAATTTTGAGGAAGACATGTACAAACACAAGAGGCCGGACAGAGATTTGAGATGGATAAAGAAAGAAATAAAAAACTGTTTAAGATAAAGTATTTGTGTGTTTTTAATTTATAAATAATTTATATAACAAGTGCAGGTTAATTTTGACATGTGCACATTACCATTTTTGGGTTGTACGAGAACGTAAATATTGTAGAATATTATATAATTTTACAGAATATCATTGTGTTACTAGGGTTGCGTTATTATGATTTTTTTCTAATTAATTAATCTGTCATTTTTTATCACAGCGAAAACTAAATTAATTTATGAAAAAAACATGCATAAAACTTTGAGAAAAAAAATATTAGTACTTTTCTCTTGTTTTGTTAAGACGAGTATGCACTTTCGAGCCAAACGGTTCGCGAACCACTCACGAGCCGTTCGAAGAGATTATTTTCACGATGAACCAACCGAGCACACGTGAAAGGAGCAAACCCACCTCAAACCATTAATCGTCGCTAGTCAGTCGCCAATGGCGGGGTCTTAGGAGCGCTTTTGAATACCCCTTGGTTTGCAGATTTGACCTTGCAGGTGCGAAGAAACTTGGCGGGGAACGACGAAATACATTCAAATACCCCCCAACGTGAACTCTGAGTCCCTTTGTGTTCGCCGATTAACCAACAGGAATTGTTTCGCGTCGAACCAAAAACAGCGTCCACACCTGTTACTAACTGATAATCCGATGTCATCTTAATACCATGTATACCACTGCAGCAAAGAATTCTTACTTTAAATCTATTACATTTACATAATAATCCATGCACCAACAAGTGAAATATTTCTTTAAGCCAAAATATTTTAACTAAATCTGGCTAATGATAATCTCAGGAGAATAAAGTAGAGTTAGAAGGGAAAGAAAAGGCGACTTTTCAATCGAAACTAAATGATGATATGCTTCGAAATAAATCACACTCGAGTGCAATGAACGCATTTTCGTCCCTCTACGATGTTTCAACCGATGCGACGCGTGATTCATTCGGTGAAAATGACTTTAAAAAGAAGAGCGTCTTCGAGAGATGCTACGAAAAGTCCGAGTTCAATGAGGCAGCTACTAGAATTTGTCAATAAAAACTGATTTCAAAATAAATTTTGAAATGATTCTTCTTCCCCTATTCCTCCAAGACCTAGAAGTGGAGCACTGAAGGAAAATGGGTATGCCAGATTCTAAAAATCAGTCAATTTAATGATAAAATAAAGTTCCTTCTATTAAACATATTATTATTTACCTGGTTTTATATTTTATTGAATAGCATCGTGAATCAATAATGTTTTCTCTGTGTGTATTTGTGTGTCACTTAGTAAACAGACATTGGTGATATCGACACCAAAATTGGTGGCTTTTTATCTGTGGTTAAATTCCCAAGACATATTTTTATATGGAATTGCTGCTTTTATGCATTTTCAGAATATTTACTCCTGAGACAAATTTTGAAGTCTTTGTATGAAAATCCAAGAGAGTCTAAGGATTTAACCCTTTCGCGTCCATTGGTTTCACAGTGAAACTAAACATTGAGCATTTTTTTACTTCGCAAGGACGAAACGTAGCGTAAATTTTCTTTCATAACTTAAGATCCAGATATATACTCGTAGAGCAAATTATATAAAAATTCCAGTTCAATACCGTTAGTATTCACAAAGATAGCGGCATTTCAAAAGCTAAATTGCTTTTGATCTCTAAGAGAAACAAAATGATGAGGGTTCTTGCACAAATTGACATTTTTTAAAACTGAATCTTCGAAAGTAAGAATGAATTTTATGAAGGTTGAATATCCTAAATATTCACGTATACTTGCAATTTAAATTATGTATTTAATTTATATTTCGATGATAACTTATTCGGAGGAAAATTAGCCCATTATCGTTCATCGGTTTCATATTTGAAACCACAAATTTCTTAAAAATAAAAAATACTAATTTTTTTCTTTTACATATTTATGATCAGATACACGTCTAATACTCATTTTTGAAATAAATTTAGTAATTTTCAAAACGAAACATGTTATGAACTTTCAAGGATTAACTAAATCACGATCAAATTGGATCTTCTATGCTAATCAACGTTAAGTATTTCTGCTGTGCTTCAAATGATGGACTGCTGAAGAATCGGACATTTATTATGGACTGTTCTTTTAGAGACTGTTAAATATTTATATTTATTATTGTAATATTTGAAATTTGAATACGGTTGTTGGATTGCGTCTTCTGGTGTGGAGCCTCGTGAGAGTGTTGATAGTATCCATCCCTTTAAACCGCTAAAGGACCTTCATGGTCATAGATGAGAGGATATGACGTAGTGTCTATTTGTATATTGGTGTTAAATGGATGATCTGATAGAATTACAATAGAGTCTCCCTACAACGAAGTCTTCCTACAGTGAATTTCTCCCTATAACGAAATTTTTAATCGGAATGTTAAATAACATTCAAAATATTCTCCATATAACGAAGTGGTTGTCTCCCTATAACGAATTTTTTCAGAAATTTATCTTTCCAATTTTTGTCATGTTTGAAGAAAGTTGCTAATTTCTGTGCAAATAAATCGTTCACACGTGCCTGTTTCTGGAACCACTCGCATTGTTCATTGCAGCGATAACACATAACAATAGAATGCTATGTGAAGGGTAATGCAGTTGTGGGGACGTGGGTTTCTACAGAGGGAGCAACATTTCTGTGGGTCAAGATTCCAAGAATCGGGGTGGAGTGGGGGTGGAAACAGCAAATGGATCTGACAATACGCATTTTATGTTTACCCGTACTAGTACATATTATTCTCTAAATTGGTAAATTATTTTCACTTTGGAGCATTTTATTTATACAATAAAAATTAGTACAATTTTAACAAGTTTATAATAAATATTACTTCATTTTTAATTGAAAGTCATAATTAAATATTTTTGAACTTATCGCACATACTAAAAAGTTTGGAACATTTACTTAAATAACTGCAAAAATCTCTAATCTCCGTATAACGAAACTTTCTCTATAGCGAATTGTTCAACTGGAACCATGCGATTTCGTTATAGGGAGATTCCACTGTACTTGCAACTGTAATGTAATATGTTTCCTTGGATATTTTCCTGTTAACGTCAACGTTACAACAGTAAAAATAAAAGGTAGAAAACTCAGAGCCAGTAGCAACATACTACGCAAACTGTTAATTCTGCTCTAAAAAACAGGGTTAAAATTCGTGTGGAATGAAGTGCTAGTAGAATTTATAAATGAAAAACCAGAGTGAAAATAAAATTCATTTCAACTTTTGATCCACGTATCTTTTTAATTTTAAAATTAATTTAGAAGGTTTAATCATCGAAACTGAATATTAAAGTTTATGAAACGCGACAATATTCTATTCATCAGAAATCGATATAGAATGTCATTTGATGGGTTCGTATTAAATTCCATCTACTAGTAGATTTTCCGTTACTTTACATATTATGTTTTTGCTGTAATCCATTGCATTTAAGAGGTATTCCCAATATACAAAATTAAATATCTTTTCTAATTTGGAATTCGAAACAGATCTTGGGCAGTTATTAAATAAAGCTAATATTACCTTCTGTCTCGTTGTTATATATGACAGTATTAAAAGTACACCAAACATTTTTCTGGGAATTACTTTTCATAAGACATCATAATTACGCATTTTCATTCTGGGGAAAAGAGCCTCCTAATATTTCAAACTTTATAAGCCTGAGCCTAGCTTAACTCTATCGATACGGGAACATCCCATGCGTCCCTTCAAGCAAAATACGGTGGACGTCCGAATGTCACTGTGAAGTTTCTACCCCCTTTTGTTAAGTGTGATTGATTTCACACTTGCAGCGCGCGCTTTCTTCTTTAGAGTGGCTTGGGGAACAGGGGAGGGGTTCTCAGAATTCGGAGAATGCCAGATGTCATTGTGGTTTTTGAGAGGGGAAGTGAATTTGCCTTATCTTTGAAAGAGAAACTCGGGCGTTCCCGTGTTTTAAGGTCTCTCTATTCCAATGGTCTTAGAAATCAGAGGGCTAAAGTGGATTTCGTGGTATAAAATTCTACAACAATCAGTTGAGGAAGAAATATCAAAAGTAAATGAAAAAAGATTTATAATGCATTAAGTTTTATGATATATTACTTCTTAAACTGTTTCACTACGGAGAGGAATTAAACAGAAATAATAACCTTAAGTCATCTGACACAAAACGCTAATAATTCAATTTAATATTGCGGATTCATTCCAGTAGCTTTACAAATGACTGTAATTTTTCAAAATTATCATTATAACACCTTGCAAATAAGAAAACTATAAATATTTTTGGTTTAATATTTTAAAATTCACGAATATTATCAACATATCTGAGAAGAATTCATTTGAGTAACTTTTTTTCGTATACAAAAAATGCGAGGAATTAAAAAGTTTTGTTTTTACAATAGTTGAATTTCAATCTTTAGAATAGGCAAACAAAATTTACACAATCCTTAAATCTCTAAGAATTAAGCTGTTCTTGTTGTAAAATAGCATTTATATGAATGAATATTGATTTAATTATTTTTGTCGTCAATGTAATTTTATCACTAATGTATCCTCTTGCTGAAAGCTCTTCTGTTTTTCATCATTTTTGTTGCATTAATTTAGTAAATTCCTACCTTCATCAAAATGCTTCTTGTCAACTTTCTAAAGATAGCTATCCCATGGAATAGCTATTTCAAATTTCAGATTCATTCAATTTGAAGTACAAGAAAATTTAATTAATCAGTAACATGTATAGATACATCTTCTAAACTGTTGAGAAATGGTTCAAATTACGAAATTCGAGGTTATGATAAAATGGCATTAGAAATGGCTATAAATTTACAGCCAAAAAGAAACCATTCTTTGAAATGCAGATTCTCAAAGTTAATGATTGCTCATCGAAAAAAATCTCTGAAACAAGCCTTTATACTGTGTTCGGTGCCATCGGAAATTAAAACGGTCATATTTACGAAGTATTTTTTTTATATAACAATAAGTTGTCATTAAAATGTTGCAAAAATGTATTTGCACTTAATATGGCTTCCTTTTAATAAAGCAGCATAAACAAAGTATTTAGATGTCTTTAAAATATTTGGTCTCTTACATTGTTATTGTTCAATGATATAGTTTCAGAAAATTTAAAAAGGGGAAAGAAAAGAAATTGTTAGTCCGATTGACTTCATTAGAAAATCCTACTGAAACAGTTTAATGGTTCATCTTATTTTTTTATCGTACAAAAACAAATGAGAATATTTCTTTTTTTTTTGCTTGTTTGTTCACCCCACCCTTTTGTGTTCTAACACATTGCTCTGAGTCTCAAAATAATTTAAATAAAATGTAAAATGCTGTTTAAATCACAACAAATTTATAATTTTTGAGAAATTTTCCATAGTTATGCATTAAGAGGTAATTTATAGTATAAAGTCGATGATAGCATTTTCAATGGCTTTTCAAGTTCTATTTAAACAAGTCTACTGCCGATTGCTACGGACAGGCATAGATTACCTAACCTGTCTATAGCAATCGGTATTAATTTATAAAAATGCCAGAAATTCAATATCTCCCCCACACAAGATGGTAATTAAATCAAAATTTATACTTGGCCTAGTACTGCGTTTATTTATGACGTCAAAAACGGGTTCAGCCACTGTAAATTTTAGAAGATTATATATAATTTAATATGTAAACGACCTTTTAAGAAACATAAAGTTATATAGACTTTCTCAGGTGATATATTTTATTTAAATTAAAGTTGAACAGTACCAGAGTGAGACAGTGTTTTTCTTTCCTGCGACTGTGCAATTCATTGTGTCTTTGCATTCAAGATTAAAACCTGTGATTATGGAAAGCAGAATTAATGTTTTTATCAAAGTAATTTTTCATTTACTCCTGATTTCCTTCTTAAATAATCTGATTAAAATGAGAAGAATTAACCAGTCAAAAAACTATTACATAGCAAGATGTAGTAGCATAGATATATGATATTATTACTTCCCATCGTGAAAATTAAATGAAGAAACATTTAAAACTATTCCATTATTAGTGCGGTGAATTAATCATCCATCGAAATCGTATTAATCAAAATTAAAGATGGGAATAGTTAAAATGAAAATACAAAAGTTAAAACATCGCTATTTTTGAAGGTGATATCTATTTATATATGCATTTCACTGCATGCTCATTTAAACATGAAAGTGATTAGTTGAAAAAACAGATGAAACATAAATTTGTTTAGCCTATTTAATATATAAGCTTTACTTTTTTACCAATAAGCTTACCTAATATCGATTGAAAAAGTGGTAACTTTTTCTCCTCCGTGATTTTCCAATGCCAATAATTTAGTTACGGTTGACAAAGTCTGACCCTTTGATTTTTATTCGAGTCGCTCCGAAGCCTCACGGATATCCATTTTTGATGTCTTCTGGCTTATGTAAATTTTGATGGAATTAATAACATAATTTTTAGTTATTAAAATATTGACTCGTTGCTTCATTAGAAGAATTTATATGCTTTCACTAATAAAATTAATAAACCAAAAATTAAAAACATTATTCTGTTAAAAAACATGAATTTTCTCAATTTTTTCTGGACTTATCCGCATTGGCTTCTGAACGACTCATTTTCAAACCCTTCATGCTACAGTTTTCAACGGTTGACACCACTCACATTATGGTCACAATAACATTTTCATTACGATCGTAAATAACTTATTTTATTTGAGTCATAATAATTTTTGCACTGATCAAAACAGCCGCATACCTCAAGAGACACCTGAATATATTTTAAACCTTATAAAATATTAGTCATGAAGAATTCTGGAAGAATCAATGCATATTACATTCACCCAGTTATATCCAAGATGTTTTCAAAGAAAACACTCTGAAATATAATATATTTGACATGATTATAATTTTTTACATTGATAGTTTTTATTCCTCTTAAATTAAATCAATATCTTCTTACCTTCTATAGATAATGACAGAACTTTAAGTTCTTCAAAAGAAGATCTGTGCGGGAAGACTCAACACACTCCACTACCTCAGAAACTGAAAAATAATACTCTTTTAATACACAATTTTAAATATCATTTTCTTCTAGAAGACAAAAAAGCAAAACATATTTAATTTTCTTCTAGAGTTTGAACAGTACAAAATGAAAGCTACTTCTAACCTTACAATAATTGGTTGCATAGGTTAAATTCGATTTACTTTTCTCTTAAGGCGACATGGTACCCAAAAAATCATTAAAATATCGAAAAAAATTTATTGGATCATATGATAGCTTTAATCTGTCTTTTAGAGCTGTATATGTATTTTTTATTAAGTTATTGAAGAATTTTTGATTCATGACAGGAGAGTAAACAATGTTATCACGCCAACTTTTTAGATCGTTGCAGTTTCTGAAAAGCTGGAACTTCATCAAAATGAAAATAAAATGCAACTTAACAAGACAGCAGGAACGTTGGCCATGTGTAAAGACTATAGGAGGGTATATCAAAGAAAAAGAAGTAAAATAATGTTGTACAAATTCGTACAGAAGAAACTAAAACTAGCTCATAGACGCAGGAAGAAATTAATTCGTTAGAAAGTGGGAAATAAAAGTGTATATATTTTTATGCCTGTTGTAAATTTATGCTAATAGTAGAGCTTTCCATGGTATCAGACCCGATATATGTATTTCATTTTTTAAAAATTGTTAAGATTTCATTTTATGAAATATTGATGTTTTCTTTGTTTTCCTTTTATATATGCTTTATATAATTATAATAAGTCATTGGCACAAATTCTTGCAATTCTTTATGGTAAGCAGTTTGTTTAAAATAAGTTAATTAACATATTGTAAAAGTTACAAGCTATTCTAAGAATTTTATATCATGTTATTGAAGTAATGAAAACATTACATTGTTATTTCTTCATGTTGTATTTTTCTTCATATACTATTTTTCGAAATCTTAAGGCTTTTTTAATAATTGAATGAGGAGTGTGAAATGTTTTATGCATGTTCTGAAATATTAGTTTTGTGGAACTTGATATGGAATTAGCTCTAAGATGTGTAGTAATTTTTTTTTTAAATGTCAAAATCAAAATTAATGCATTTTTGAGAATTTTTTGTGTGTTTAAGAATAAAAAAGAATAATAAATTAAATAATCAGCAGTAGAAAAAAATTCATAACAAGTTTTATGTAGCATATTATAAGGTACTTTAAAAAATATTTGTAAAAAAATATGCATATTTAAAAAAGCCTTGGGGATTTTAAAAAAGTCAATTTTTTTAAAAACATTAAAATTTTGCCAATATTTTTTAATATAAATTCAAAAAAATTTCTGTGGGATAGTAATAGAGTATTAGCTTATATAAATGCAACTAAAATTCAATTTTAAATATTAAAAATTAAAAATATTGTTCAGATGGCACCATGTCGCCTTAAATTATAAAACAAGAAACACCTGATGTTGCAGAATATTGGGCATTATTATACGGCACTGCACAATATATTGATGCTAATGGCACTATTAAAAAATTAGCGAGAAACAAGAAATCATTATATATATATATATATATATCACAATAATAAGGACTTGGCTGCGAATTGGCTTAAAATTATCTTTGAACATATACTACACTAATAATAAATCAAATCTATCGTTGGTAGCTGAGAGAGACTAAGTGATGTGTTTGAAATTAGCCTTGAACATATACTGAACTAATATTAAAACAAATCTATCGATGGTAGCTGAGAGAGATTAAGTGATGTGTTTGAAATTAGCCTTGAATATATATTGTACTAATATTAAAACAAATCTCGTTGGAAGGTATAGATGGGGAAAAAAATTAGAATTGTGTTCTCATCACATTTTGTTACACGAAACTATTTGATTTGTAATCAACAACGTTAAAACTATTAATTATTAACACAAACTCTAATTAAACAGCACTGAAAATAACTATCTCTAAATATTCCAGCATTAAATTATAAAGCAATCCAACTTATTAATGTTAGTTGATAAGGAATGAGCTATTGCAATCCACACTCATTTATTTACTCTTAACGCGTTTCTCTGTTCAAAGGCTGATTCAATGTTTTTCTTACCCATCTGCCCCATTATTATATATCTACATATTTATCATTTTCTACACTTAATGGCAAAAGCAAAGAATGCTCTATAGCAGCGATGGCGAACCTTTTTGAAAAGTGGGTCAAATTTTTTTTAAAATATAAGTCCGTGGGTCTCTAAGCCACTGACGTCACTTGAAAAGGGGGGGGGGGGTGTAGTAAAAAGGGTACCAATAATTTGGAAATACCGAAAATTTCTTAACAGAAAAAGTTAGCAGTTAATCTTTTTTTTGCTCACACTTTTAATATCCTCTAAAAAAATGTACGTTTTCCTTTAGTTTCCCAACTTTTACTTACAAATATGTGTGGCAAGTTTATGACCGACTGTCACGAGTCATACACAGTTGCAGTAATACGACAGAAAATAAATTAGCCAACTAACACTTGGAAATACTTTTTTAATAAATTCGACATTAGATATTTATACTTTTACTTTTTAGTATTTTCGATTGTCTGTTCACTCTTTTATGATATAAAAAACAAGCTGTGTGGCCCGGCGTTGGACAGGCTATCTAGAATAATTCCCTGGTGGAGAGAAGTGTGGTCATGTGAGGCCTCGGGATCCATATTTTTCCATATGCCCGCCTACTTTTTTTTCAGCAAATATTCTCACTAACTTTCGCCAAAAAACGTAAATCTTCTTTGAATCCTATATTCTCTTTAATTAAAATTTTTAAATTCAGCCTTTTAGTTACAATCCAGCGTTTCTGGGGATCCACATTTTTACATATGCCAGCCTCTGTTTTTTCCCTACAAATATTGTCACTATTGTCACAAACGTAAATCTGTTTTGAATCCTCTCTTTTTGGATTAAAACTTTCAATTTTAGCCTTTTTACTATCCTAAAACAGTATGGTTTGAATGAAAACGCGAGAATTCCTATGTTTATAAATTGAAACAGGTTAGCATAATATTTGCTTTGCAAAAGAACAAATAAAACGAAATAAAAAAACAGAAACGATCAATGATTTTATAGTACACCAAACTTGATAAATTAACACCAGAAACATAATCGTCTTGCCCGTATTTCAATAAGAATGGAAAAAACGGATAAAAATGAATAAATATTTTCCCCAACAAACGTAAATGTTGCGAAATGAAACACCGTACGAAAAAAAGAGAAAAATGCAGGAAAATGATTTTTTCTAGGTGTTTGTAAATCAAAACTCCACAACCCGGAAGCTCCCTGAAAAAAGAAAAAGAAAAATAAAACCTTTTATACAAACCAGATGCAAAAACAACCGATGTGACAGAAAGTTATAGGAGTTGCCGATAGATAGCGGCACAATACTTCATTCATTTGCACGTTGTTACGTAACTATAGGAGCTTCCGATAGATGGCGGCACAATATTTCATTCATTTACACGTTTGTAATTAATATCTTTTAACTAATTGTAATTTCGGAATTTAAATGGTCAAAACGGATTCCTTGGATTATTTCCCATCTTTTGGTACTTTCAACTCGTTTCAGCATTCAGTAATTCGTGAGAAGATGGCCGGACATAGATATATACGTTTGTTTATCTTTGGATTTTAATAGGAATGATAAGTTTATAAAAATCAACTCGTGGGTCATTTTAAAAGTCTTCGTTGGTCAGAGTCTCACCCACGTGTCATAGGTTCGCTATTACTGCTCTATAGTCGTCAGTAGTCAACAAATAATTGCTTTAAAACAGTGGTACCTCGCATTCTGAAGAAGACAAGAACAGCACGCTGTTCCTCTTGCGCGATATGCCTGAGCGATTCGGGCACCAATAAGATCGAACTTTTTTACTAAAAAGACGTTAATTTCTTTTTGAAGCGCAATAGCCTATACGATATATCTACAGTAAAACACTATGACTTCTTGGAAGAGACACTGATAACGCCTTACCAACTTTTGTTGATGATAAATAATATTTTCAAGTAACGCATGACTATCCATTAGCCACTCTTCCATAGTTCTTTCACAATCTCTCCTGCCATGCATTGCTTCCATTTACTATATAAGGAATCTAAATACATATCAGATATTCTGTGAAACATTTCGATATGAATCTGCTTGCTTCTAACATCAAATAAACCTATCAATTAAAATGTTGTGTTTTCGTAATCAAATCATCCATACCTAGATATATAATTATCCTGAATTACATCATTCGCACATTTAGATTAATTTATGTAGTAACTCAAATGACATCTTAAATTGGATACGAAAATTTCAATCAAATACTGTGGCTCCTCATATTGATAATAACTATTAGGTTTTAGGGTTAGCATTACACCTGTCCTTCTAATTTATTAACTTTGATTTCAATGAAATTAAGAATTCCTCAAGATTGTAACTCTTCTGAAATGAACTCGTTTCAGAAACGTGCAGTTGAATCAAAACCACTTCTAACAGATACACTCTCTTATACAGATAATTTCTTTTTAAATTTATAGAAATAAATCTTCACTTCATGCGCTATTATATTGTCGATGCTTAAAATGTAATGTCTTCGACAATTCACCATTAAGTGAAAGCTCTTATTTTTAGCCTCAAACTAAAAGAATCCTTGTAATTTAATTGTGCTGTGTGTGCTTGAAGCACTTTTAAAATTTCATTCTAATGTGAATACGTTAACGTATTGATTCTCTTTCCGATTCTTTTGACCCAGTTTCCTACTGTTGAAAGCATGAATCCCTGTTGCACTTTGTTTAGCCAAACTGAATTACAGTTTTGAAAATGCAACATAAAAAAATTAAATCCTTGTCGCTTTCTAACATTGTTGGCAAAGGACCAAGTGGCCCTATTGACCGTTTCTTTCAAGGTCTCTGATGTCTTCTTTTTGATATCTTTTCCTGCAAGGTCTATTGCCGTCTGACCTATTTTATCCGAAAGATTTTATTGGAGCGAAGAAGAAAAACTCGATCATCGATTAGTGAATTTCTACGATGAGACAGGAATCTGGATATTCTTTTGGGTCGCATTTATGATCTCTAAAACGTGAATTTTAGGGGCAGTAAATGTGACCCAAATAATTAATACGATAAAACATTTTACGGTTTATTTCTAGCGACAGTGAATTCAGCTTTCAAATATAGGACATGAAATAGTATCCACATAACTTTTCTAAATCATGTGAAATGTGTAAATAATTTTACTCGGTGTGCTTTTGATGACTTTTTTTACTTCATTACAAAAATTACTTTCAATAGTTATACTCAAGTTGTGCCGCCGTTAGTTTTACAGAAATAAACAATAGCTTAATGAAAGTTACATTAATTTAAGTCATGCTCTTGAAGCAATTTGAAAATCACATTTCTTGTGACAATGAACTTAGCTTTCAAATACAGGACATGAATCGCATAATTTTTTTAAATCATATGAAATGCGTAAATAACTTTACTCTATCACTATTTTACGACTTTTATCTACTTCATTACAAAGATTATTTTCAATCATTATTCTCAAGTTTCACCATTATTAGTCTTACAGAATTAAACAACAATAGCTTAATGAAAGTTACATTAATGTAAGTCGCGCTCTTGAAGCAATTTGAAAGTCACATTTTTTTAGTATTTACCGATATATTGAATTCAGGACCGCAAATGCAATGCATGCATGGATGTCGTTTTACTTTATTATTTTTTTAACAGATGTATTAGTTCCCTCAAATTAATTAATAGTTAAACTTACTATTTTGTTATGTTCAGAGTGAAATGTAAAAAAAAAACTGAGAAAGCCTAACATGAACCTAAATATAGGAATTTTTAATAATTAATTCGTCGCTTAACAAACAACACCACCTATCTCAATTTTTTGAAATTTCAAAGAGGAAGATTCAAATGAATTTTTCGCAACCAATAACAAATATATCTGAATTTTTTTAACATCTGCTATGAACACGAGGCCGGATATTTCAACCAGACGTGAAAAAAATTTAGAATCTTCCTCTCTTTTCATTAGAATCTTCCTCTTTGAAATTTCAAAAAATTGAGATAGGTGGTGTTGCTTGTTAAGCGACGAATTTCTTATCCTAATGGTCTGATTCGCAAGAAAAGAAAAACTGTTCTTGTCCATAATTGTATTTAGGAAGATTTTATGAGAATATTACTGAAAACTACGGGAGTGATTGTAAAAAAAATTCGATGAATGCATAATTTTCAATGCCTTCTACATTACTGCTTAACCGAATAATTTTAAAGCTTTCAAAAAATAAATTGACCCTTTATTGAGAAACTAACTCATATAATTTTCTTATTAACTTTCATATAATTTTTTACCGAGGAACACTAGTTAATTCTGCTGTAAATGTGAACAGCGCTACGTATATTATGCCATGCAAAAGTTCCCCCAAATCAATTACTTTTGATAAAAAATATGAAAATTCAAAAGTTCTAAAATTTAAATTTATGGAAATGCAAGCGTTAATTTACTATTTTGGATCCTCTATTCCTAGAGAGATGTCTTTTTCATTATTATACAGTCAAACCCCGTTCTAACGAACCCTTAACGGGCAGATCTGGTAGTACGCTATAACCGAGAGTTTACTATTTCTGGATTTTCAAAAATTGTCTACACAAGATTTCCTATAATCCTTAAATGCATTTCTGTGTAAAGCAGGTTAATTATACTAAATTGCAATTAGTAATAGGCTACACAAGATTTCCTATAATCCTTAAATGCATTTCTGTGTAGATCAGGTTAATTACACTAAATTGCAATTAGTAATAGGCTATAAAAGATTAAAATAAATATTAGTTCTTAAAACAATAAACTGTGAAAACAATTGTGCTTACTTTTATTTCTCTAAGATATAAAAACAAAAGGTGGTTTTTCGTTAGAGTTAAGACTGAGCTTGAGAACTAGACATTTTGGTTCACTATGTCCAAATTCTTGCGTTTGAAGATCGTAACAAGAGTTTTAAAATACATTAGTGGAGTTCGGTTGGAATCATCTGAATAGTTCGTTATAGCCGAGGGATCGTTATATCCGGGGTTTGACTGTACTAGTGTTAAAATCCTCACGCAATGTCTCTTTCTAGAAAAGAATTGTCTTATTTATTATATTAGAAATAAGATGATCACCATGATTAAAATTTTAATCTGATGTATTTTCATCCTTCCTATAACTATCAAGTCAAAAGCGTTCATTTTCGATTACATCTTTAATCAGAAGGTTAATTCCTTATAAGAAAAGTTCTTAGTTTATTAATCTTGCATTAGTTCTTAAATATAAAGCTTCACAGTATGGAATATGATCCTTTAAAATACAATTCTTCTTTAACATACTTTTATTTTTGCCTAATATTTGTTATGTAAATGATTTACATACATTTTAAAAAATTAGTTACTGGTAGGAAACAACTAATTTATTTCTATTAATTTATAATCAGAATTTTGTTGTTTCAAAATTTCCCGGTCTAGAGAACATTATACAAACAAAATGGGTTTTCAGAATTGTTAGCATTTTCTTACCCAATAAAATTTTTCTTTGGCATACTGTTCTTTAACCAATAGGTCAGTTGACAAAGTATTAATCCGTTCTGAAGACCCGTATTTCTTTCAGACAACCCAGCTTCCTTGGTATTGCTTATTATTTACAAATCTTTATAATTTGGTTCTGAAGTAAATCTTTAAACAGAACACTACTACAAACAAAGGGGATTTGCATAATTTAGGTCACATTTTTCTCTCCAAAAAGAGACTTCCTCTTTTATTAATTAAGGATTGGTATAATGTGTGTGCTAAATATTAATCTCCTCTCCGCGTTAGAAATCTAGATCTTATCTTCTTGAGAGAAAAACGTGCGTGACTAGCAGTCCATGGATCCAAAAAGAGTTTTTAATAATATATGATGACATGGTTTCAGCAGATTCAGACTTCAAATATTAATTCAGGAATAGATAGTAATTTTTTCGCTCAATTCCAAGAAGCGTAGAGTGAATAACAGCCTAAAATTTGCTAGTTGAATATAATATAGAATAGATATAATGATGATTAAGTATGGATTTTTAAATTGTAAAAATGGGTTTTTATTATTCTGGTTTAGAAAGACTATATATGAGATCTAAGTATACAATCTGCAATTAACTCAATCTAATTTAGTAAAACCCAATAGTATCATAAATTTATCTTTAAACTTCAAATATCAGTTATTTAAAAGATGCCCATGGGAGCAACGCGTCATCTATGGAGCATGTGTAACAGAGAAGACTTGGAAAATGAGATTTGCGAAATTAATTAGTATTGAACGGCTGATAAAATCAATGCCAGAGAGAAAATTCAAAAGTGTTGAAAGAAATTTTCTATTTAGCAATCATTCACCCAACAGATAACATGCCCTTAAAAACAAAAAAAAAATGATTCATTGTCAGGGCTCTACCGAAGGGGTGGCGAGACTGGCCTCCTCCAAGGCCGCAGGCAGGGGGGGGGTAAAAAAACCATTTGAAAACAAGGTTTAATAATTAGATTGGAACGATCTGCTGTGTAAATAAAAAAGAATTAAAGAATAAGCTTTCTGTGGCTGATTAAAAATAATGAGAGTTGCTAGCTGTTGCCTATAGATAGCTAGTAACTGCAGTCTCCTTGCTGGTGGATGATGGATTGTACACGGATAATTTTTTATATAATACGAGGATATACAATTTGTTAAATCTGTGTAAGGAAAAAAAATTCAAGATGGTAGCTTTTCCGGGGAAGGGGGAAGAATAAAGAGGGGATGAAAAATTAACAAAAGTGTAGCACGCAGTGGGGGAGGGTGCAGTTTTGGCAGGGACCTAGGAGCGCCTTGGTACGGTCCTGTTCTTTGTTTTCTCCCAAGGACTCTTAGTTGAATTCCTTTTTCTAAACTCAAAATAGTGACTTTATTGAGTACAAATAAACTGTGAATGGTGTGAAGTAAATTACTGAGGAAATTTTGGGAAACTGCTTGATTTGGTTAACTCAAACCACAGCTAGTCTAAAATTAATTCTAAAGGAAAAATCCAACAATATGGAAAGAAATGTCTTTATCGAAAGTCAATAATTCAGTCACATGAAAAACTCCATACTGTTATACGAAAAAAGTTATTATTTTTTTTAGAATTTTTTTCTTTTTGTGACCTACAGAACTTGAAGTCTGAAAGACATTAAGTAAATTATTTTAAAATCTTGGCGCTTTTTTCTTATCTCAGTTAACTCAGAGTCACACTGAAAACCTTTGGGACCCTTAAATATGAAATTAGAATGAAGATTCAGACTAGCTGCAAGAAATAACTGTTCAGAATTCATAGCTAACAAAAATAATTTCATTTGAGAAAAGAACAATAATCTGATTTTCATAATAACTGTTAGCAGTTTTCCCCCCTTAGATGACGTTCATTTAGAGAATTCCGCAGACGACCGGCATTCCCAATACCGAATCGAAAAGGCAAGAAATCTACCTTTTCAACGAACTACTGAACATCATTTTTGTTCTCATGATAAGGAAAGCTATTAATTGATAAGATGGATTATGCTGTAAATCTGTTGCACGCTGATTGAGAGCTAACGAATCCAATGGGATTCCTGATACGAGTAAAATCAACCTACTAACACACCGTAGATATTAAATAATGAACAAACGTTCTTTTCATGCAAATGTAGACATTTTTGTTTTCCAATTTATGATTTATAAACTATTTTAAAGTTTCTTCTTCAGTTGCAAACATTCAAAATTTTTGCGTTTGCAACCATTTTCATGTGCATCCAACGAATGTTTTGTTTATTTCATAGAATAGTAAATAGTGTTGAAAAAAATATATTCCATTTAAAGTATTCAAAGTATATTTAAGACGAATTTCTTTTTAAGACCCTTTAGTAATAATACTAGACAGAAAGCACGAATCTAATCTCCAAAAGGCGTGCTTTATTATGTTGTCAAGAATCTTTTGGAAAAAAAGATATGGGGGTATAGATATGAACACGTGAAAGTGAAATGCTGAAAACCAGTTTCTACTCACTTTCAGATTTCTATTTCATTGCTCCATTAATTTTAATAGTTATTTTTGCATCCTTTCCAATAAACGAATTCATGCCCATTAAGCAAAGAAAGAATTAATATATATAGTTTTAGCTAATATTTCAAATTAACGTTGCATTATTTGATGAATTCTTGTGTTGATTGAAATTAAGTAAAAGTTCCCACAAGTGTCGAAGAATAAAGTATCGTACTTATCAATTTTTACTGTTGTGGCCTCCTAAACATGTTTAACAACTGCTTGGATTCTAAAATGTTTTTTACTTGCCTGTACCACATTGCACTGATATCAGACACTCTAAGGAACAAAGCAGCCAATTCGTCTGGTTTCGGTGCAAATCAAAATTGCATCGAATTACACTGAAACAATATTCAGCTGGCGCGACTGTAGAATGTTTACGAATCAATTGGTGGCGTCTTCATCACGCATTCGAGTAACTGACTCTGTCATGAAGACAGCTATTCACTGATAGCGCCAAAATAACACTCTTGACGAAATATGGCTGAAAATAGCGCAAAATAAATATCGAGAGACTTTCATACTGCCTTATGTTGGAAACTAACTTCAATTGAAGCTGAAATAATTTAAATCGTAAATATCAAACTGTTGGCTTCTTCATTGGAGAATCGCGGATTCGTGTCTCAGCTGAATCGAAAGGTTTCCTGTTTAAGGTACTATTAAAGTACTAGGTTACGTAATTATGGTTATAATGTTCTTAGGGTACCGATAATTCAGAAAACGGGAAAAATAAAATGAACTGAAAAATTAGGCTTTCTAACAGCGACAAACCAGGACATAAATCTAACTACCCATCAAAATTTTAAACTGGGTAAAACCAACTTCCATTTCGCTACTGATGATGTCCTCCAATTTTCAAATGAGATAAATGAGCCAAAAATACTTGCAAGGACCACTTGAAACGTAGGTAGCACGAGGCACCCAACCTGAACCCAAAGTACATTCTTCTATCGGTGCAACTGGCCAACAAGGACTAATGATTCACTCCTCCTCTTATTAACGACCTTGTATTAGTGAAATGGCTCATAGATTGGAAGTTGCTGTAGGTTATCAAAAGCAGCTGACTAAAAAATCTCTTCTCGGTATTTGAACTGGAGAGGAAGAGTGAATGGTATTTTATAAGCAATTAAATTAATGAAAAATAACATAATTATACAAACCACTTGCATATTCATAGAAAATGGAAGACAATTCCCTTCCAATCTCTGCTCATCTAAAAACATTTCCATAATGCTTCTGTAACTAGAACTCCGTTCATAGCATAGCAATGAAAGAAATCAAGAGGAGTAGTCAAGCAGGACAGCTTGGTCATTACAATGGTGAGTATTTAATAAATATATTACCTACGTTAATAAGTCTAAAAATGATGAAAATGTATCACGCCGAGTCATCAGGGGTCCCATTCATTGAATGCACAGTTCCCTCTATACTTAATGCATCTTCCTCTATTTTTTCAACTCGCTCTCAGAAATGAATCATGATCGTTTATGAGAAAATGTCGCTTTCAAATATCTGTTGAAACATTTTTTTCTAAAACAAGGCTTCTGAATTTTTGATAACATAATCTTTCATCATTTCCTCCAACTTTGGTAATCGGAAATAATTATGATAATAATATTGATTAACCCTTTCTAAGGCCGTGGAAGAGCACTTACCACCAAGTTCATCAACTTTTAAATGCAATTTTTTTAGGTTGGCGTGAGTTCTCGCCAAATTTTTTGATGAAACAAAAATCTAAATGTTCCAGTTTCTTATCTCAAACCTAAACGAAGTGTCTTGACTTCACAATCTCAATTCCAAAGTTATTTTATTATACCACGACTAGAAAAAATGGCCCTTTATAGGGTTAAGACATTTTATTATCATTTGTCAATCAAATGCCCCCAATGTTCTTATTTTACTTTCTTATTTTAATGGACGGTTGAGATTACAAAGGAATTCTGCTGCCAATATTTAATAACAAAAATTTTTAACTCTTAGTTCTTTGACTTATGGGTTTGCTCCGGGTGGACCTTTCCACACATGCATTTCTGAGAATCGGTGGAAGATGATAAAGTGCTCCTATAAAAAAGAAAAGTTTCATAAAAATTTAACTTGTAGTCAGAAGAGGAATTTTTTTCTAATTCAGTGGTTCTGGGTACAATACATAACTCGTAATATATTTTAAAATCATTCAAAAACAATATCCAATTTTTATCGATATCAAATTTTAAGGAATTTTTTCTAAAATAAAATTTTCGCCCCCAGAGCAAGACATTCTTATACCTCCGTCAAGGAATAAGTTCAAATAATAAGAAGCTTTTCTTTATATCTTACGAGTGATGCTAAGGTGAACGAACTAATAGATCTAAAAGTTAAAAAAAGAAGAAATCGATGGGAAGACGGCTTGATTCGGTTGATTGTGACAAGTGCTAATTTTAAGAAAACAAGCAAAAGATTTGATATTTTGGCTGAAACAATCTAACGTATTTATTTAGAAGAATACAAAACATCATTCGTTGAACATTATTTATATTGTTTAGAATAAACGTTGAAGACAATGATGTCGTTGAGTTGAAGGTTAGGTGATCCGAAATAAACACGAATAAGGATTCGAAATATCTATCTGAAGTAGTTTAATGGTTCTAGTTTACGAGATTGATGAATTTTTTTTTATGAAGGAACCAGCTAAATTCAGGTAAAAGTTTTGAGTTGTTTTATCTGAATGAGAGTTAATTCTACGCTCATTTTTAATTTCTGAGCCGGAGAAGCTCCCGAGAGTTCATTTTCAGTCAAACATTTTGAAGGCCACAAGTCTGAAAATAAAAACACTAAGTATTAACTAACAGTAAATAAAATGTTCAGCTGAAAATCACTAATCATCTTAACCCTTTTCACTCTTATGTTTAATCAGACTCGATATTCTGTATGATGCATCTTTTGCACATTCTTGTGGGATAGCGCTCATTATAAAAAACATATAGCAAAAACATACTGATTAATTTTTAGGAATATAAACAAATTAATAACAATATTTTTCAGCTTCCTAAAGCGCTAAATCAATCTTTAAACTCACACGTGTATAATTATGCATTTTATTATCTTTCGGAGTGCAAAGCGTTAATGGAAGAGTTTGACTCAGGATGATTTTTTGACTAAAAATAATGTAAAATCTGAAAGAAAAAAAGGGTAAAGGTTTTTGCAACCCATTATTATTTTAATCTTTAGGTTACGGGGACTTAAACCAGAAGAACTGCGTTGAATTTCGGGGAGTGAAATTCTCACTTGTGTCTGGTACAACAGTTGTACCATACCGCCCGTAAGGAAAAAGTTAAGATCCGTAGTTTTATAAGCCCTGCTGTAAGTGTGAAGAATGATGAGCTGGGCCCTGGGGCTGCATGAAATAGACTCTATCCTAGGTCCTCTAGAGTAATTGATCCAATAAGTTGTTGGTTTGAGGGGAATGCATAGGCAAATAAGGAAAAAAACACTAAAAAATTTGGTCTAAAGATTTAAAATTTAAAGTGAATAATTTCTGTAAAGGAAATCGGACAAAATCAATGCAGACGCGATTTTAACCAGTTGATGCAAAATTCGTAATGATTAAGATCTTCTTGATTCCATAGAACGATACAAATAAAAACTCTTTATGAGGATAAAACGAAACAAGCATTATTAAACTAGCCATACTGAATCCTTTAGCACAACGATATTGTATAAAATTAGCGCTTTTGTACAATAATGTGCTATATTTTCAGCTACATTTCCAAATTAATTTTGAACCATAAGGCTTAACCTGACTCTTGCGCCATAAAATAACGCAAACAAACAAACAAACAAGTGACTTTATAACCAAATAAGTAATTTGAAATGACGCAAACCACTTCTCAAATGGTTCGCATTGCCATTTTATGCTACTAATTATAATTGTAAAATTAAATAAACTATCAATGCAAAGAAAATTAATTTCTGTGAAATAAATAAAATCTTTGTAACTAAATTTTCATCATTGTAGCATCTAACGCAAGTTACTTTTCTGTCGAAAGACAGCACGAGTAACAAAAACACTTTTACAGAGTCTTGCTACTACTGGCTTTAATGCGAGGTGAAAAATTGTCCATCTTTTATACTTTACTCTACACATTCTATTTCTAAACATGCTTTTGCTTTATTTCTACAAACCACTTTATAAGTATCTTTTATAAATATATCTTTCTATGCTATTCCTTTATATGTTTAAATCTTTATTTTTTATTGCAGAAAAATGGCCAAAGAGCTTAAGCAATTGGATTAAAAAAATAAAAATTTTAAATGCATCACATGCAGTTTTTCTTGGAATCTGGAAATGATTGAAACTTTTTATCTTAGTCGTTTTCTGAATCATTTCTATAAAACTTCGAAACAATCATAGTAAATAACGCATAAAAATTAGTTGGAATTTTTCCAAAGAATAAACTACTTCAGTATGAAGAGGTTCTTGAGTTTAACTGAAACTCCATTAGCAAATTAACAACTAAATCTATAATAAACTTAATCTGGCTGGGGCAATAAAGTTTTAAAGAAAATTGAAAAGCATTATAAAACATGTTCAAATTAAAGTAGAAAATAAAACACTTCAAATTGGTTATAAGGTTTATTTAAAATATATTATTTTCTATAAAACATGTCTAAATTATCTGTGTACTTATTTATCAGACATACTAGTAAGAAAATATTTGAAGTAATTATTGTGCTTAATATCATCAATATTAATCTCAAAAAGCAAAAAAACAATACCATTGAGGAATCATTTTAATTTTTTTAAAAAAAAGTATGAATTTTTATAGTAGAACTATTTGCAAGATAGGGTTTTTTTTTTTTCATTTTATCAACGATTTAATTGTTGTGCATGAAGATTTTGATGATTTAAATGATAAAAAATATTTTTATTCCTTTTTCACTGTACAAAGGAAATTATTCGTGCTTTTTTGCATGCTTACAATGTATTGTAAAATATTAAGAAATGTAATGTACAGTATCGGAGTAAGCACATATTTATAAAATATGCATGCAAAAAATAAGAAGAACGGCTTGCTTTTTGCGGCCAAATCATTATGAACTACGAAAGAAAATAAAAATAAGTTTAGCTACAGAAAAATATATTGCCATATTGCGATTTTTAATATTTAATTTTTAATCACTGTCTAATAAAAATTCAAAATAGCATTACTTGTAAAATAAAGAATTCTGGATACACAAAATACTATTTCGATGCGAATATGAAAAGCGCGTTTGAAAGAATCCACTTTCGAAATTTACTATAAAGCCAGTGCCAGAGTAAGAAAATCGAAAATTCTTTACGGAACTTCCAGCAAAGATGGATAACTTTCACGCGTTATTTTCTCGCAAGAGATCAAACATATTCGAATTTTACTTTTAAAGACAACGTTTGTAAAATTTTCAAAAGGAAATCTAATTTTGAATGCACGAAATCTTTCTAAATTCTAAAAACCTATTTCTATTATTTTCACAGAGCATCATATATTCGAATCTATACTCACATTTCCTTTCTGCTTCATAAATTCGGAACGTGTTTACAAACTGCTTCTAGGTTGTTTGTTCGTTGGTTGAGAAGTGCGAATAACATGAGACATCTCACGTTGAATGCGAAGCAACATGCACCTGGGCTTAGGTATAAGGGAGGAGAGCCAATGGGTAGCAAGAAGATCTGCGCATGTCCAATACCCGCCAAAGACAGTCCACTACGTCACTGAACTCGGAAAAACAATCTCATGAGTCGGAACACCTCGGAAACTTTCCATTGCGCACATTTTCTGTGACGCAAGAATTCGCCGGGGGTTTCGAACTAAAAAGAAGAGAGCCTCGTGTAGAGTTCAGTATTTCGACATACCTCAAAACCAGACCCGGACCCCAACCAAGCTCAGAGGTGAAAGATGTCCTGGATTTCCCGGAGATAAAAAGTTTCGAAACCCTTATTGCAAAAGATTTTATTGTTGATGCATCCCGTTTCTTGAAGGAAATAAATAATAACAAAAGAAATAATAAGTCGTTATTAGGAATTTCTTGTGCGTTTGCGGATTCAAAATATGCACAAGGCATTTAATCGAATTGCAGAATTGCAGAATTTCAAAAAATTCAGTATTTCAAAATGCATCATAAATCGCAAAGATAAAAGCTTGTGCTTTGAACAACACGTCCCAGATATAAGAAACGATAAAACTCTCATATTTAGATTCAATTTTTGGGTTTGGATTCAATTTTTTTTTTCAATTTTTGTCTGCACAAAAATGATTGCAATAATGACTGCAGAAAAAATGTCGAACATTGTTTGGATTTCTTATGTTAATTAAAAGCATAACTAAGCAAACATTGAATTGTCCTCTCACAAAAGTCAATAGTTGTAAACAATCTAAAAAGAATGTTATCATGCTACAAAATAATTTGCAGATGTATGCAAAATAAGCGAATCAAACACTAGCATATATTCATGAAAGTTCTTTGTTCTGTTCGAAATTTCTTTTAAAGTAAAAATTAAAATCTTAATATAAATAAAAATCATTGTGGGTATGTTCCACATCTCCTCCTAAACAACTGCAGCAATTTCAACAAAACTTTGCACACTTAATACTAAAGACAAGAGGAATATTATTGTCAACTTTTCGAAGACTGAAGTTAATTAAGCAGTCAGTTAATTATAAATTAACCGACACAGTTTCTCCGTATTAACTTCGGAGCAAATTATTCCCAAAAAATATTTTTATGCCATCTTAAAGTTCAATTTTTTCCCTTTCCAATGATACCAATTTTATATCTGTGAAATGTTTCCTTCAACTTTTATTAATTTTTCAAAATTTAATAAATAAATTATTACAGTAGACGATTCTTAAATAAAGCAAATTTAATGATACTTCGTTGCTAGACAACGGTGAGACTTTGAA
The DNA here is from genome assembly GCA_013235015.1 of Araneus ventricosus. NCBI lineage: Eukaryota > Metazoa > Arthropoda > Arachnida > Araneae > Araneidae > Araneus > Araneus ventricosus. Next base: position 855,143 of record BGPR01000045.1, on the reverse strand, counting down.
CAAATTTCTTTTTATTTCTGTAAATATTTTAAAAAGAAGTGAAAGATCACTGTCAACTTTAAAAAGTCCAAAGTTAATTAAATTTTTTTAATTAAAAATTAAGCAAGATTTTCCGGGGGTTTTCTGTGATATATATGGAAAGTGTTGTTACAATAACTATTTTTATACTATATTAAAGTTTAAAAATAGCTTTTCAGTGACACAAATTTCATCTGCGTTCAAAATTGTTGCTCTCATTTCAATAATTTAAAAAAAAATTCAATTGTGTACAAAATTCACAATTTGTAGCAATGTATTTTTTATTATTAAAGAAAGGAATACGTATGAAAAGCTGTTGCTAGAACATAAAAACAAAATTCTGGAAGAATACTAAGGAAAAGTTTAAAAGCAGGCGATTCATAATTTATATCTGGAACAACTATTGATCTGGTTTATTTTGATGCTTTTTATTAATGAAAATTTAACTATTTAATTAATTTACCCAAAACCTCCGTCAAAACCCTTCTTATACTTCACTATTTATGAACGAAATTTGAAGTAAAATTAGTAGTAGTAGTAGTAGTAGTATTTCAGGTGATAAAGGAATTTTTGTAATTTTCTGTACAAAAATAGTTTTCTCATTAAAAGTATTAGACATAAAAGTGTTTTAATCCCGAGAAACGCCAGGTATAACAGCTAATACATAATAAAATTATATAAATTGATGCAAACTGAGATTCAGATAGAAAATTACTATACTTACTTAGATGTTTTATATAAAAACCAAACTTCAACATGAAAATATGAATAAAAATTCCAGTTTGAAGTCTATATATATAAAAACAAAACAATTTTGAGCTATTTCTAATACTTTGCATTTTATTTTGAACAAGATGGTATTTTTTTTTTTGAATATTTCAGTCTGAAAGAGATGATTAAGATATTTGAATGATATTAATGTATCTTTATCTGATTTTATTTTTAGTTCATACTTTGATTTGAGTTACGTATAATATTTATAATTGCTTTGCAATAGCTTCACGATAACCATTTTTTCCTTCGTAGAATTATAAAATTGTTTTAAAAAATCATGTTCGCATAAGTGATGCAATCTATATGCACAGAAAAGAAATGTTATGCAAGCAATAATTCACTCTTTTTTTATATTGATTGTAATTACAGCTTTGATTTAAAAATTTGTTCTTCGCTTTTCATGCGAAGAGATAATCTTGTTTTATATTTCAAATGAGAAGATGTCTATTTTTCTTACTGATAGCTGAAAGTATAATTTCTAATATTATGTTCACTTGTCTCTTCCTTCTTGGAGGTGGAACTTCATAGACTAAATCAAGGATTTGCAGAAAGCTTCATATTCATAGATTTATTTCATTGCAGTTCCTGAAATTTCGCTGATTTTAAAAATATTTTTTGTATAGAATGAGCGTTTTCATTTCATATCTCATAGTAATATAAGGCGGGGTAAACGGGTACCTATTTTACACCACACATTTATGCTAAGTTTTGAAAGCTTTTGCTATCTATAATTGTCCTCTTTTATACTACTATGAAATGTCAAAGTCTTTGGTCTACTTTACTCTTTAAACAATTATAATTCAGGTGTAAAACTTTTTGAAATGTATCACATTTAAGAGTAAACTTTAGTTTTTAAATACGGGTTTTTTAACTGATATTACTCAGAGCCATATGTAGCTTGATCTATCAGCTGAAATGCCATCACATTTGGTAGGGAGACTAATGACGACATGGAAAAAACATTCCCTGAAAAAAAATTGATTCCAAAAGTCACCGGTAGGGGAAAATGTGGAGCTGTTGTAATCGACACAACTGAGAATTAGATAAATAACAAAGTAGAAATTTCAATGCAACACACTTTAACCCTTTCGCGTTCATTGGTTTCGCAGTGGAACCACACATTGAGCATTTTTTTAATGCGGATGGGTGAAACGTAGCGTAATTTTTCTTTCATACCTTAAGAGCCAGATATATAGACCAACTTATATAAAAATTCCAGTTCAATACTGTTAGTATTTACAAAGATATCGGCACTGCAAGAGCTAAATTGCTTTTGATCTCGAAGAGAAACAAAATGATGAGGGTTCTTGCACAAATTGAATTTTTTAATTGAATATTCGAAAGTAATATTGAATTTTATGAAGGTTAAATATCATGCATACTCATGTATATTTATAAATTAAATACATAATTTAAATTGCATTTCGATGATAACTTATTCAAAGAAAAAATAGTCCATTACCGTTCATTGGTTTCACTGTGAAACCACAAATTTCTTGAAAATAAGAAAATGCTAAATTTTTTCCTTTACATATTTATGATGAGCTACATGACTAATACTCATTTTTGAAATAAATTTTGTAATTTTTAAAAAGAAACATATAGTGAACTTGAAGGGTTAATGCAGCAAATGAACTGCCCCAAAAGATTACAGAGATGATATATCAGTACACCATAGCACTTTATTCAATAAAGGCACCTCTTCGTGGAGAGCATAGACCTTTTTCAATGTGACCACCTTCTCGTGGACCACACATTGCATCCTCTGTACAGCATTATCGGAGGCCAAACGTAGCATGTCACGAGGAATGCTCAGCACACCCCGTGATATGGTGTCCATTAACATCATCAAGGTCGGTACTCCACCACTTGGACTTCGAATAACTCCACAGGGAAATTCGCATGGAGTAAGATCTGGGGAAAATGGACATGGAGAATGTTGTGTACAGGATGCAATGTGTGGTCCACGAGATGAATGGTCACACTGAACGATGTCTATATCCTCGCCGAGGAAGTGCCTTTGCTGATTAAAGAACTATGGTGCATTGAAGTATCTTCTCTGTAACCCTTTCGGGCAATTCATTTGTTGCAATAAAACGGTGTTTCACTGAAATTTCTTCTTTCTTATTTATTCGTCTAATTCTCAGTTGTGTAGACTGTCACAGCACCACATTATCCCCTATCGGAGACTTTCGTAACTAATTCCCCCCTACCAAATTTTGTCTCATTTCCGCTGATAGGACGAGCTGCAGATGGCTGTGAGTAGTGTCAGTTAAATAAAAACACCCTGTATATATTAGGATGGATCGAAAAGTATAGGAAAAAAATTTTTTTTTTGAAATTATTTTTGCCATTGGGCGGGAAAGTTGCGTCTTACGTATATTAGTTTGTATAATTTTTTTTATTGAAATTCATTTATATTTTCTGGTGCACCAAGCGCCTCAAAAATAGTTAAAAATTGAATTTTTTATGAAAATTTACATTTTTTTTGTTTTGTTTTGAAATTATTTTTGCCATGGGGTGGGAAAGTTGTATCTTAAGTATATTAGTTTATATATATTTTTTATTGAAATCCATTCATATCTTCCAGTGCCCCAAAAATAGTTAAAAATGACATTTTTTTTGGAAATTTATAAATAGATATTTTCAAAATTCTCTTTAGCGTTGGGTAAGAAAGTTAAGGTTTGGGTATATTAGTTTGCATTTTTTTATTATTATTAAAATTCATTCATATCTTCTGGTGGCCCGAAAGCCCCCCCAAAGAGTTAAAAGTTGACATTTTTACAAATATCTATTAAAAATTGTGAATTATTGAAAAATATTTGAAAAATTTGCAGATTATTCAAGTATTAAAGTATAAACTTATAAATAATTATAATTTTAAAATAATACATGAAGTATAAATTTAATAGTCAAAGCAATAAATCACAAAACTTATAAAAAGTGAACTTATATCATAGATTTTTTAATTCTATTAGTTTGAAGATTTACATATTTCTAAAAGATGAAATACTTTTTGGTATTACAATGCTTGATTGTATCCTTTTCAATATAAAGCCGTGTCTCTTCTCTTCTCTTCTCCATATACACTTTCCGACGCTTCAGGCACTAAGCGAAAACATCTTTCTATAGCTTGGGTATGGCTTGGGTATTTTGACCATTCCTCCGTCTAACTTTTATCCTTGGTCTCAATTTCTTTAAACGGCACATTCATAAAAAGAGGTGGTTCAAAAGGTCCAACTCGTTGCCAGTTAATAAGTGCAAAATAATCCTTTGCTTTAAAGTCTATTTTTGGTAAATGAAAAATTTTTATTCTGATGATCCTCTATTTTCATTTCTAGCACAAATTAGTTTTCGTAGTGCTAAAGACCTTATATACTCTCTGTTAGATCTGTGCGCATTGACAATAGCAAATTTTCAGTATGACAAAAGAAGTTATTTCGTTTAATAAAAGCGTGTACTATATTTCTTAAATTGGGTTCCAAATATCTAGAAAATGAGATAAGTCTCCAAATATGCAGCGCTCCTTCTGTTATGGAGGGCTTTGTATTGACATGGAACCATACAGGTTGCATATACCTTCATAATATATGTTGCAAGAATAATAAGATTGTCAGATGGATTTTCTGTGACCACATACAACTTTAAAATTCTACTTGCAATTATTAGCCACCTTCAGTGAGCAACTGCACCAGGCTTTATTAATGCCAGGTCAGAATAACATTCACCACGTGATATCGCTAGGCAAATATCACATAGATATTTCTAATAATCATTCTATCTATATTATCTGGCATATTCTCCACACTTATTGAAGGAAAAGGAGCTACAGGTAACTCCTCGCAGGTTTTGATTGCTTTACCAATTGGCCGACAAAATTCTTTAGGACCAGTTATTTCACCATCCAAAGAATTTATTAGATGACGGAGAGGTAACTCATTTGTTTGAAGCAAAAGAATTCACCATTGTAATGGTCTATTGAGGCCAATTCCATCAAGCGAATAATACATCCCTTGTCCCCAGTATTAACATTTGTTCCATCGCATCCAATTACTTTAAGCCCATTTAATTGCATATTATTTGATACAAAAAAAAATGAGTATTGCTTCTTTTTTTGCTTTAGTTCCTCCTGTTGCAGCAGTAACATGTCCGATATACACAGAGTTAGGTTCGTTTACAAGAGTATAATGCTCCTCCTTTGTGGTCTTTGGGTAGTACTTTGTGTCCTTCTTAATTAGCACTTTTGTGTTGTCTTTTCTCGCATCGAAATATAATCCGGTTAAAAGAGACCAAGACACTGTTAACTTAGTAGACTCTACAACTGCATTTTAAAGCTTTTTACGGTGTCTAAGAATTTTATTGCGATCTACCACATGCGAAGTCTCTCTTTCGTGTACAATTCCAATGTCTTGCAAAACAGCACTGGCAAATGAAACAGCTGCTCTATCTGAAATTCCGTATCGATCACATTCCCTTGCTAAGGTAGGAAAATCTAAACGATTTTATGATTGATATTCCAAGGTAATTACATCCGTATCTGTATACAAGGACGAAGACATAGTGTTGAGCTCAAATAGCTCCATTGATTGAGCATGAGCAGCATCAGCGTCAGTTTTAACCATTTTACGTTTTATTCTCTTGTCTTCCATCCGTTTTCTTTTTTCCTTTTCTCTTTTTTTAGTCGCAATTACGTCCACTTCTCCAATAACCATTTTCCTTTTTAATCTTTGATCTTTTATAACAATCGCTCAGTAAGTGGAATTTTCATGTCTTTTTGGCATTTACATGTATTGAAATTTGTACACTTACAAAATCTGATATCGAACAGACACGATATTTTTTCATTACGATAATTTTCCAATTTTTGTTTTTATTTTTATCATTCCTTCCCCCTATCCTCTACGTTTCTCCCTGTAAAATCGTTTCTTTAACACATTTTTTGTTTTTAATTTTTAATTCGAAATTTCCATAAAAATCGCTTTTTTGCAAACATTAAAACGTCTTAGGGCACCGGAAGATATCAACCAAAGTTGAAAAAATTTTGCATGTATGCTAGTACATTTAAAAGATAACTTTTGCACCCTATGTCGATTATTTTATCCACACTTTGAATTTTCGATCCACCCTAGTGAGTAGTGTCAGTTAAATAAAAACACCCTGTATATAGCCACAAATACCTAGTTTCCTATCTCATCGGAGTAAGTCCTCTAAAATTTAGAAATAACAATGAAAAAATTTATCGTGGGTGTTCTTTTGTTATTTAACAATATTTAAGTGCTAATTGCATGCTAAAAAATAAAAACTTTCTTAATATTATTGTATTTGTGAGAGGGATACTGACCTCTACCTCAGAAATCGACTTGGAGCGCCTCAGATACTCTCAATTTACTTTTAATGAAACAAAATCACCTTTTTTAATGAAACAGTTACTTAATCTGATATAAATCATTTTTAATTATCATATGTGCGCGCACATATGTGTTTACATAGGCATATAAGATCTTCTGGCACGAATATGTTTTCACTGATGGCTCTCCTGTTTTCTATTTTACACTAGAATAAATTCCAATTCATTTAACTAAATACAATATTTCTAGTTGCTAATGTGGCGAAGACTTCATTTACCGGTTCGACAAAATCACATTTTTTCCTTCTGTTTTCGCTTTGCAAGAGTTTTGTTCTTGCCGGTCTTCACATCTCTATACCTACCGACTTAAAGTGACTGTTGGACATGCGATGTGTGAGGAGGAAGCTTAAGTGATTGCGCCTCATTATCAGTTGTTTAACCCTCTTGAAGGAGGTGGGAAGTATACTTCCCACCAAATTCGTCAATTTTTGAATGCCATTTTTAAGGTTGGCGTAAGTTCTCGCCAAATTTTTCGATGAAACGAAAGTCCAGATGTTTCAATTTCTTATCTCAAACCATAACGAGGTGTCTTGACTTGGTAATTAATTTAATAAAATTAATTAACAGAAAATTAATATCCAGCAATGAGTTACATGAATTTCTTTTCTTAAATTAATATCAATCTAAAAGTTATTTTATTATATCACTACTAGAAAAAATGGCCCTTTAAAGGGTTAATTGATTAGATTGGGTGACATATGACTTACATGTCCCTCAAAGATTAATAATATGGGCCAATCTGGTGGAATATTGAGCAAGAATATTTATAAAAACATTTTAGCAAAAATATATGTTCATCCCCACTCTTTTTGATACAATGCGCTGAGTTTTATCATAGAGTATATCAGAGCCCAATTCCCCAACTCTTAGTCGTCCTTAACCAGTTTAAGGATAACCAGTTTAAGTTTGCCTTTATAAAGGAGTTATAAAGGCAACTAGGCATCCCTTTACAACTCTTTTATTATAATTTTTTTAATTAAATAGAAATTAAATCTACTAATTATAATCTTTAAAGTGATCTAGTTATTTTTACTAGTTAACAATAGTTATTTTTGTCACAAACAAAAAAAATAAATTAAGGAGTCTTTTCTTAGGATTAAAACGGACTTAGAATATAATTTTATAAAGATATTTGAAGTATATAATATACAAGAGTTATAATATACTTTCTAAAGAACATTTTATTGTTACATTTCAATGTAGTACAATTTAATATTTGAGTCTAATTATCTTCTTTGTGAAATTTTATGAGTTTAAAATTACGAAGGCAAAAATTAATATGTGAACATCTGCAAAATATGGTATCTTTTATAACTTCAGCTACAGATGTTGAATTGAGAGAACGAGTTTAAATCATACAGATGTATAACGAAACTTGAAAAAACTTGATATCCCAAATGGGTAGTGTCATCTAATTAGGAGGTTAAATACATTCGTAGGGCAAAGGGGTTAAAGAAAAACTTTAAGTGTACATTATTTCTACGTGCAATTTATTGTTCAAACACAACGAAAACGGTTGATTTTTCAAATAGATGATAAAGTACGAGGAGAAATATATCTTCTAAAATAATACTGAGCAAAAATGGCCATAGTGTTATTTAAAAGAGTCGCCATCAACCACCCCCAAAGGCCAATATCCTTTTCCAGAAAGTTGTGTTCTGTTGCTGGTGGAATTTGAAGGATATTATACGTATATTTCGAGCAGATGCCGCCTAACCAAACAAGTCATTCGGTTAGATGGATAATTTGAAGCAAGTAATTGACCAAAAGAACCTGGAATCGGTTGAAAGTAAAGGGGTGGTCTTTCATCAGGATAACGCTAGACCACATGCATCTTTGCCCCCCCCCCCAGCCGAAGTTATTGAAGCTTGGCTGGGGTATCTTATACCCACACTCCATACAGTCCTGACTTGGCCCCTTAGGAATACCATGTGTTCCGCTCTTTTCAAAATTCGTTAAAAGTAAAATTAAATTCTCTGTAGGATTGTAAACAGAAGCTTGAGCAGTTTTTAGCGATAACCCAGGGATGTTCTATGATAGTGGAAGACTTCATAGTGGGACAACTTCACAAAAAATGACAAATCATCATTAAATAAAATGGTGCATATATTATTTAATAGACTTCCTTGTTAGTACAAAAAATTCTTTTTAATTATCCCCCAAACCGGCGGAAACTTTCCAACAACCCAATATATGTTTAAGCTAAAAGAAGAAGATTCTGTAATTGCATTCGTGTAAGCTCGATATGCAACACCTTCTTATGAAAAGGTTTCTTTTGCAAGACAGAGTAAAGGAAGGTACTGATGTGAGGAATTTTAAATCATTTATATTTAATTGCCATTCATATTGCATTATGTGAGACATTTATTTTTGTATTAATAGAAAGTATATTTCCTTATTTTGATTTAAATATGGAACTTTATTGAAATTACTGCCTTCTTTAATCGTCCTACGTTTTATTTATTCGATTATTTCACCCCCTGAACAAGGAATTGTTTCCCATAGGTTTAGTATATTTGCTTTGCACCACTTTTGAGCTTTTATGATAAAAGAAAACTTAAATCATAAAGTGGTTTCCAAAAAAAATAAGAAAAAATCAGGAAGAGCACGATTACATTTTCAAAAATTAGTAAATTTTCATACAAATTACGCAGTGTAAGTAAAAATTAATGCTGCATCGGAATATACATGCAAATTAGTGGAGCTACTGTCGTTTAACATTAGTGGACACGTGGTCGAAAACAGATTTTAAAAGCTTCTGTAGTTTCTGCAAGTAGAAACTGCGTAGTAAAACTTCCAGACTGCTATTTTTAAATATGAGCACTTGACATCATTTATCTGAAGAATTACGATGACATTTCATTGGGAGAATAGAAGCTGGTCAGAGCCAATCCTATGTAGCAATTTAGCTGAATGTCAGCTCTGCTACAATCCATAGGCTAGGAATTGCATTTATAAGAACAAAATCAGATCCTAGAAGGTACAGTCAAAGAAAACATAGAGCTGAAACTGCCGCGGATTACCACTATTTGCAGCTAACTGCAACGAAGAACAAAACCGCTCTACCAACCCATCTCAGATCGTTTCTTCTAGCAGCCACTGGAAGGCTGGTATCCATATCAACTGTGCGTAGAAGGCTTCACAGAAGGAGAGTTAGTTGCATACAAGACTTCCATCAGTTTGCGTATCCCTCATACTTTGCCACCTTCATTAAAGGTTTGATTGAGCACGCACATATATCATTTGGAGTGGAAGTAATGGATGTCTTTAGTGATGAGTCCAGATTTTGTTTACTAAGGGACTCAAGAAGATTGTTGGTCTGTCGGGAGTTGGAAACCATCTATTATACCAGTTATAATCATGAAAGAGACAGATTTGGCGAGTCCAGTCCATGTGTGTGGGAAGGTATCTCTTTGAGTGACCTCATTGACATATAATATTGTTCCAAGAGGAGCCATTAATGCTCAGGCATCAAGAGACGTTTTCGTTCGCTATTTCCACAATTGCTTGATGGTACATGTCAGAAAGGAGATAATATATCACCTTCCGCTTTCGTTTGGGACGCCTTCATAGAACAATGATCAGAAAAGTGGCTTTTTCTGCTATAGCCACCAAAAAAATACCTGGTCGACACATTCGAGCTGCAAATAATCGACTTTGTAGGTGATGCAGAGTGGCTTCGAAGCTAAATAAGCCTCACCCAATTAGATTTCTTCTGGAGCGGCTATGTCAATAAAGATGTATGAGTACAATGTTTCAGGATTTCTGACGCCGTATAAGTGATGTTTGCGCAAATTGACGCTTGAAGCAGGAAGTGTATCGTAAAATTAGGTTATGTTGTGGCAGTTAGTTATGTTGTGGCAGACAGAGATATGGAATCAGCCTTCATTTAATTTCTACAATATTGATGTGTTATTTATTTAAACATTTTGGCTAATACCGATGCTGAACAATTTTTAATGAAAAGTAATATGTAATGGTTAAGCAATATGTTTTAAGAATAAATGTGTATAAGGATAATGAGGATTAAAAATATTCCTTACATACTACAGTTTATGAAATAAAAGAGATTTAGAGTTTATTTCAGCTTGTTTATTTATTTAAACAAGAGTAAAAACCATTTCGTCGTTTCGCGCCAAGTAAGAATAAAATTTAGACGAAAAACGGGTTACCTGTTTTCTGTACAAGTAAATGTTAAAGAAAGATAGAATAGAAAGTGATTCTGAATTGCACAGGATGAGTATTTAAATACCTCCGTTTTGGACTGATAAATCGGGAATACTGTTTTACCAAATAAAAGCTCAATTTAAGATCAAGCAATTGAACGGAAAAACGCTAGGAACAATTTTAACTATTTTGTTTCGCAATTCAATCTAAAATCGTCGAAAATATATATTGGATGTAATCGCAATAATTGCTAAACTAAATATTCTGATTCTAAAACCAGATTCTTAAATTTGTGTAAGGAAAGCGGAAATGTTGGAATTCAAAGGTTAATCTCTGGAATTGAATTCGATGATATGAAATCTTATCAGTTGAGACAGAAATTAAAATTTCTTGCTACTTTAAATGTTTCCTAAAATTTGATTAAAACGTTGTGGATTAGAAAACTACCCAAATCTGTTAGAATATTTTAATTGTCTGTAAAGAAAATATTGATATTTTAGTGAGTATGGCTATTAAAATTTGTGATATGAGCCCTAAAGCCGAAATCTGCGATAAGAATAACAAGCAGAGCTGTACTAATAAGTTGTTGGGTAGAATTCAAAATTTTGAACCAAGCAATACCATTTCCTTTCTTATTCTATCTCTATCTTAAAGAGGCTTGGGCATAAATTTTGATCCCAAAAGAAAACTCTGTTAATTCCATTTTCTATTTGGTGCTAAATGATTTATAGGGAAATGCCAGACTCTTTAAGGTTCGATTAAAACACCCCAAAATAGCCAAGTAAATTCCAATCTGCAGTAGCTTGAATTAATTTCAAGATTTATTAGTGTTTATTATAATGAATTATAAATTTAAAACTAAAAATAATTAAAGTAGAAGATAATAAAATGATAGAAAATAATCAAAATAAAATATTTCTAATTTTTAATACACTATAAAAAGTGTGTTTTTAGAAAGTGTTTTCATCAAATTTATTCCATATTTAAATGACGTACTTAATATATAAGCAATAATGAAAACATGAAAATTAGATTTAGGAAGATTATATACTTTTGGCTCAAGAATAAATATTTCGAAATCCGTGTTCGTTGCTCAACAAATCGACTTCTGGGGACAGAGTATTTGGAATTTTCTGACAGAGGGCGAAAAATCTACAGTAAGAGCTCGTGATTTTTCTCGGAATACTTAATTTTTATCGTCGTTATCTAAAACACACGGCAAAGAACGGCCTTGGTCCATTAATATCGTAATGGTGCTAAAAAGAAAGAAAATGGTACACTTCAATAGACTGAAGAAGTTATAAATAGTTTGGAAAGTGCAAGGATGACCTCTCACATACCTCACTGTAGACTTTTTCCAGTTCTTAGCACTCTCTGTCGTTATTTACAAATGCTTCAGATATGACTGTTGAATCAGTGTTTCAGCAATATGAAACCCAATCTGTAAGCACCTATGATAGGGAATTACTATAGGTATATATCTTTCAATATAATACTTCGATTGTTATGCAAAAGGAAGAACATTAACAATTTGTACAAACTGCTTACACTTAATATTCGCCTTTCATAAAGAAATTGAGAAAGCAGAACATAGATAATTCCGCCAGATTCATTATATCTTCCAATTCTCGTCAAAAATAAAAAAGTGAAAGTATTGTATATCCAGCGTTAATGAAAATTAATCGATAGATTATGATCAAATCGTTTTAAACAAAGTCAATATGAAGAATTAAAGGGGAATTGGAACCCTAAGTCCGTTAACACTAACCCTGTTACTTCGATGTACCTTTTCTCAAAATCTATTATAGATTCATGTTTGAAATTTTTTATACAAGTAAAGTACATCTTTCTCATTATACTGAAATGATTTTTTAAAAAACCCAAAACTTTATTTTTTACAATATTTTTTGTGTCAAAATAGGGTAAAATTTCACTATATCTAATTAAATATTTTGTAAATTTATAAAAAATTAAAAATTTACCAAAAGCTCATTTCAGTATAATTAAAAAGGTGTACTGTACTTCTATAAAAAATTTCAAACATGTATCTATAACAGATTTTGAGAAAAGGTACATCGAAGTGACCAATTTCACATTTTTTGTTTTGACACAAAAAAATTTGTAAAAAATAATTTTTTGATTTTTTAAAAATCATTTTAGTATAATGAGAAAGATGTATTTTACTTGTATAAAAATTTCAAACATGAATCTATAACAGATTTTGAGAAAAGGTACATCGAAGTAACAGGGTTAGGGTTAACGGACTTAGGGTTCCAACTCCCTTGAAGAGTCTGAAAACCTTTACACTGAATTTAAAACCATAACATCTAACTTCGAAGAAATGTTTGAGATGTGTGATACGTCCACTAGCAATATTCGGCCATGCATTTCCCAAGCTTTCCTGAAGAAAGTTTTCCAACAAATTCACAGTTTATCCCATCCGATAATGAATTCAAGTATCAAGTTAGTGACTTCCAAAATTTATTTGAACCAACATCAAAAAAGGAGTTTAATCGTAGCCTCGAACTTGCATTCCATTCCAAAAAGCTAAAACCAATCGGCATATCAAAACAAAATTGGGTGAGTATAAAATATCACCAGCAGAGTTTTGTGATGTCCTAACCGATCTCACTGGACCTCTTTTACTTTCCAGCGAAAATATTTACAATCTTACATGCATCGACAGATTTTCAAATCGAATAGAAGTTATTACTTTAGATAACATTTCAACTGTTACTCTGACAAGATCCTTTTACAGCAACTGGATTTCGCTTTATAGGACGCCATAGAGACTTATTGCCGTCAGAGAAGCTCAATTAAAATGTGAAACATTACAAGCTTTGTTAAAAATATGTGATATGAAATTGCACCACACGACCTCAAAACCGAACGCCTTCAAAGAACATTAAATATAGTGTTAAAAGATCACAATAAGCTGTCTTGGACTGATACCTTACCAACCGTGCTATCCAAGAAGATACCAATCATTATATTGCCTAAATAGTGTATGGTGAAAACCTCAGACTTCCTGGAGAGTTTTTCTGTGAAGAGAGTATCCAGACAATATCGGAGAGTTTTGGTGATAACCTCCAAAAGCAGATGGAATCGAAGGGCCAAGGACGGTTTATCAAAATTCTTGTCAGCAGCTATTTGTATATAAAGACTTGGAAAACATTTCTCAAGTCTTTCAACGTATAGATAAACCCAGGGAAATGGAACATCTCTATGAATGACCATTTCCCATAATTGACAACAGAGATAAATATTTTGCTATTAACATAAAAGGAGGAAATTCAGTGTGTTAATTGATTGATTGAAGCAAGCCTATATTTTAACCGAGATGGATAATCCTAAAGTGATAAGACCTGACAAAATCAAATTACGGAAACCACATCCGTTTCAAAAACGATCTCTCACGTTTACCTGCTATTTTAAGAACAATACGCTTACTTACCCGATTTAAGGAATTTATTTAAGACATTTTGTACCACTGAAGATTTTCCACAATATTTGCAGTTGACTCAAACTGAACTGCATGGTATGGATATTAAGTAACATCATTATGGTGGTCACTGCTTCTTTCCCAACCTTCGTAAAACAACTTCGTTACTGGAGGGGGTGTCATGTGATGACGAAGTTATTGCATATTAAGTAAATATTTTAATTTTAACCAATATTTTGTATTACTTAATATTGTAAATGTTTTATTAAATTCTTTTGTAATTTTTAAAATTCTAACTGTTGTTTTATTTTGTCAGTTGTTTTCTAAATTTTTCTGAATGTTGAAATGCATGTGGTATGTTTTTGTTTTATGACACTGTGTTTTTTATGTTATGACATGTATGTTTTGTGAATCTTCTCTGACGGCTTTCATGCGCCATACACCATTTTTGGTAGGTAGCTGAAGCCGGTGAGGGTCAAGCAAATAAAAATAATTCTAACAGCAACTTAGAAATTTATGCAATGCTTACTTCCACATTTTGTTTTATATCCTTACTTGGACAGTTTTTAATCAAAAGCTTATTGTTTTTATGGTTTTGCAGCAAGTTTTAAAACATTAATTCCTTCGCGTAGAGTTTGCTTTAGTTAGTATGTTATTATCATTGTTTAATTTTTTGAAATACCTTTTATTTTAAGAAATTCCTTGCATGCTTCAAGATATGGAATAAATGAGGTTTGGAGTTTGATATTGGAAATCTGGAATAGGTAAGCGAGCTTTTTGCGTGTATATATTCTTAGCATTCCTGTCAGCAAAGTGTCTTATTTCACTAAATCAACAACGCTCGGCTGCTTTGTAACTGAACTTAGTATCGTATCTTCTATAAGTAGATCTAAGATTTGCCACTAGAATGCGCTGTTAAGTGTCTCATCGTGTCACACGTAGCCATTTTACTGTACCTAGACACCACATTCATGATTGTAGCTGACTCGGTTGACCAGTGATTTGTGCTGAAGCTCGAACATAGGGATCCATCTTATATACCAGAAAGGAGAACCTGTCGAGAGATAAATGCTTCAATAAAAGGAACCAGTTAAAATGGGTAAATTTACCTACTAGATCGCTGAAATACACCAATATTTCATGAATAAAGGATCCATTCATCAATAATACCGTACAATTTTCATACTGGTCTAAGCGTCCTAAGGTTCTAGCCACTAACCGGAAGGTCTGCCGTCCCCCATACGTTTGCTGAAAACTTGCAGGCAAATTTATTTTTGGGGGTTTTTTTAACTTTCAAATTGAAAACAATTTATGTCGTGTATATACCAGAAGTCGAGTTACCCCCGCCCTGCAAAAGTATCCGGTGATCTAAATAATAGTCGTCATGAAGTTAATCGGAAAATAGGAGTGGAGTCCTAATAGCCATCAACGGCCACGGACCAGCCCCTCCCGCAGGAGGTACGTTCCGTCATAGGGGTGGAGGTAACTCAACCTCACACCATTACTGTACCCACTAGAGAAGCAAGAATCCGCTTACTTATCCGGAGACTTTTCATCCACGTACTCGTGGTGCCTCCCAACCCTCGTTGGAAAATATCACGCATATACAGGATGATTCATAAGCCCTCAGACAAACTTTAAAAGTATGGCAGGCATACCGAAATAAGTCATTTATACAATAGAACATGGGGTCGCAAATTCAAAGTGTGACAGCTGCAGGGGCGTTTTGCCAGTAAAATAAATAAAAGAAAATGATACATCAGATAAAGTGCACATCACAGGTTTAGAAATACAAATTCACTATAGTACAACAACGCAGTTACATGAACAAAACGTTACAAATGGTAAGTAGCATGAGATATGCAATGAAAGTTAGGACACAATATCAACAAGAAATCTTTGGAGTACTTAAAGTTAGTATTCAAAAGTGTGCGTCCGTTTCGCATATTAATGCAACAAGTCCGTCAATACAGCAACTTTCCATTTAGACAGCCAAATAGTTCTTTATCGGCACCACTGAAAACAGTGCATTGAAATAAGTGACTACAGAAGGTCTGAAGCGGTAGCCACAATTCAAAACAGAATTCCAAATTTGACTGAATGGATTTGAATCCACAAAATTTGACAACTCGAATCTATTCCGCTGAAGCTTCTTGATTGACATTAGTAATCCTTCGAATCTATTGTTCTTACTTTTGACCAGTCACCTAGTTGCCAGACCCCAATACCCTTGCATTATTGTCTTCCTGAAATCATCCCTGACAATGATAATACCCAGTTGCGGCACCTCGATCCATTCTCTATATAATTTTGAAAAAGGAAACTTCTCCTTCCAGCATCTCTGCAATCCTAACTCATTTACAATCAATCAGTTCCACATAATCTCGCCTCTAGTTTTTTGAAGCCTTATATATCTCTAGCTAACTTTCATAAACATTTTACAGCATGTGCAGACGACATGTTTCTATTTGCGAACTATTCATCTTTAAAGTTTCTCCTGACTTCTGAATCACACTGTATATTTAGATATGCATACTTTAATTATATAACCATTTAAATAAGTGAGATGAATTCGCTATGAATTACCGCGTGTGTTACCATTAAACATCATTACTGGTATTGTGACAGAATATGAACAATTAACGCCATCTCTGATTAGTATGACAGAACATGAGCAACAGAAATATTGTTTAATGCTTCGAAAAAGGGTGGATCCTCACCTGACAATTGAGTTCCTGAATGGAGGACAGCAAATTGAACATTTCTACTTCGTTACCCAATTCAGTACTTTATGCTATATAGCGCATCATTCCACCAGCTCTTGAAATATCTGCTAGTTGAAACTATAAAGTATGCCACTAAAAAATTCTGGTTTCGTGACAAAAAAATCTGGTTTCATTTCCATCCTTTCTGTGCAAACGGCATCTTTCTATCTTCATTTGTTTACAATTTATTGATTTTTAAAGTTGCTCATGACTTCTGAATCATCCACTATTTACCCTGTAATGCTTTCAAACAAAAATGCACATTTTTTGTGACGTATACCTAAGCTTGCATTTAAAGGGACATGATTTGATGAAATTCAAAACCAAACAATGAAAATGAGTAACCACCAAAGTTCTGGTGCTGGAATGAAGTGGAGATCCGTTGTGAGACTGAAAGCAGGACAGTCTCAAGTGCAAATTTCTTGACTTGATCATTTAGTGCCATACATATGGAAAAGGTTTAAGGACAGTGTTTCCTTAGAAAGAAGGCTTATGGAAAATCGTTTCACAGCTACGACACGTCATTGAAGGTCGATATTTGTATATTATATCGAAGTGTAAAGGAGTGCAACAGCTTCTTATATCTGTCGTGACCTTTATTCAATGAAAGGAAGCCAAGTTTCAAAGGTATTTTTTTTCTAGAAGTCTATATGAGCGAGGTTTACTTAAGTCTTCTTCACTTCTATGCACGAGAAAGCCCATTGAGTATGGAGCTTATAGCATGACCAGGGACCAGTGGGGGACCTTAATATTCACAGATGAGACCATTGTTCAGCTTAACCACTGATTCTCGACGTATGTTAGACTGGAGAGAATCAATGGCCTGTTACCTGCCCTCCAGAAAAAGACTATATGACAATGGAGGTTAAATGATCTGGGAAAGCACCATGATGGATGATTCCTCACGTTTCCGTATCTTTAGAAAAAACTCTAACTGCTGTGAAGTTTAAGAATGAGATCTTGGAGCATTATGTTTGTTTCTTCAGAGGCTTATTTTTTATGAAAGTCAAATGTCATCCTCTTCAGGCTCATCCGGTCAGCAAATGTCTAAAAAAAAAGAGAATATTCGCCATATACATGGGCCAGCAGTATCTCCAGACTTAAAACCTATAGAGCATATCTGGAGCTCTTCTGAGGACACAATTGCAATTCACTGTCCCCCTTTCAGAATAATTCAGGATCTGAAAACAGCTATGTTTGTGGAGTGAACCAGTAGCCGCAGGTACTCATAAGCTGCTTCATTTCCAGTAGGAATTCACGTAGTGAAAGCTGTATACTTGTGAAAAGAAGTCAACCTAAATTAAGTCAACTTTAAATCAACCCTTATTAAAAAGAGGCCAACCTATTTACCACTTTTGACCGATGTAACCGTTTGTTTTGGGCCTTTCTACGCTGATGAGTCTTAGTCATGATCATTCGTGTGCACCATAGTTGTTGTAAGGCTTTTTTTCTGTATTAGGGGAAATATGCAGAATTTGGACCACCTATACATTTTTAATGCACAATGATAGAGAAGTAATTTTAGTAGAAAACAAGTAGTAGATTTTTTTTGCATTTTATTTATCTTTAAAACACTGTAATAAACTTTCTATGAGTAAAGTAAAAAAACTAGCTTACAAACATTATATCATTGATCCAATTAAAAAAACTGGTTTCCTAGGTTGGACAACCAATTTCTATAAGCCCAATTAAAGCAAAAATATTTTTTGATTCTCAAATTCACACCAGCGCACAATGTATGAACCCAAGTATGACATTTTATGCATTGTATTAGTTCTTCCTTTATTTTCTCACAATGATTAAAAAATGGTACTTGCACATTATAGCGGCCACTGAGACTGAATCGCGAAGCAACCGAGATATATCGCTAAGATGGAAGACGGTTTGGCGATATGAGAACATTTGTTTTGAGTGCGCAGTGAGCTTTTTATTGGTCTCTTGAGCACGCGATGCCTGCGACATCTGAAGTGCGTACCGGGCAATTTTTTAACTTAAAAAAACATCAGAGGCTTCGGTTTCATCAAAGCGGGAACTAATAGCTACGCTTGTTCATTGAATGTTAGGAATTCTACGTTTTTTTAAATTCCAAAATGAGCTCTCGCCTCAAAACGTACCTTCATCAAAAAGTCAACAGGCGAAGAAGCACGGCAGTCCTAAATAAACCTGTTCGGAAATTATCAGAACTGTAGAACACTGAACTTACGAGCTTGGCGAAATCCGAAGGTCGCCAATTAATCTGGGTGGCCGCTTTAACAAACAATTACCAAATAACTATGTAACCATAGTTTTTGCTCTTTTTGAACCAATACTTGATGTCTTTAATTGTTCTTTTTCTTCGGCTTGTTCCACTCCCAATTTATGACCACTATTTGTATTTGTAACTACTTTCTGGGTTATTTTTCTAGTTCAAG
Source organism: Araneus ventricosus (assembly GCA_013235015.1). Classification (NCBI taxonomy): domain Eukaryota; kingdom Metazoa; phylum Arthropoda; class Arachnida; order Araneae; family Araneidae; genus Araneus; species Araneus ventricosus. The sequence goes on along the minus strand of BGPR01000045.1, from coordinate 836,159 downwards.
ATAATAGTCCCATTGATTTAAACGGTCAAACTTAGACAATTGTTTATGATCCAATCTAAGCAACTTTTAGACAAACAATAAAGTCCCCCTAAATTTACCTTTAATCTATTTTAATAAAATAATTATAGTAAAATTTAGCCAAACAACTTTCTTATATCTGGGGGCATTATAACATATTGTACTACTTACTTTAAAACAGTGTAAGAGCTATTTTGTTAAAATGATGATATCTTAATTTCAGCACTTGTTCTTTAACTGTAAGCACGTAGCGTACACCACAGTTGCAACATTACAACGCACTTTACATATTTTACAGTCCAAATATTTAATAGAATTGAAATCACGATACTGTCCCGTCTAGATGATTCCAGATTCGTCCAATCTAGGTCCAAATTCGGCAAATCTCCGCTAAATATTGATATTAAGAAAAGAGATGAAAATTTTATTTGAATTGAGGTTGCTTTAAAATTTTATGCAGTTGTTTTTAACAAAGCTTTTGTTGTTATATATATTCTTAATTCTTATTAACTTATTTATAATTGTGTTCTTGTAAATTCTATTTTGTATAATTCAGTTCCAAGAATTAAATATCTTGACTTTCAGTTTATCTTACATATGAATGTTTATTGCTTCGCCATATTTAATATCAAACTCAAGAAATATAGCCAGATAATGGTATTTGTTGGCATCGATTAATTTAAAGTCTTCCTCTTGGTAGATATTATTACTGGCGAATGAGAAATCCTTGAATTTAAAGAATTATTAAATCGTCCGTGTATCTAAATGCTGTGTCGAGTGTTAAGGTTATACTCTTTGTATAAAAATGGAGGAATAAATCGACTATTAATGGGTAATAGTTGTAACCCTGTGGAATTTCTTTGGTTTTCAAGAATATATTTTTTCCATTAAATAAATATTAGTTGAAAATGCAATAACACTGTGCAACAATGAATTTGCTACTGAAATGAAACTACCCACTTTTGTATGAAATTAACCCACTTGACAGGAAAAACCTTTATTGGCTCTTATTAGCAAAATTTAGCTCTTTCATTAGCAAAACTCAGCTCTTTCATTAGAAAAATTTAGTAATGTTTGATTTAAAGTATGAGAAAAAAGGTAAATAAATAAATAATAAAGAAGATTATTTAAATATTTGCTTGCTCTTTTTTTCATAACGTTTATTTATCGGCAAGGTTTCACTCAGAAGTCATGTTGGGGTTGTGGGGTATCAGATCATGGGAGTGCTAGTCATTGATAAGTCTCTACTTTTGTTCTTGGGCTGAAAGAGATGGTAACGAAAGAGAGTTAATGCTAACGATTTGCTATTAAAGATCTTTTGAATAAGTGGAAGGATGCCCAAAAAAGTCTTTAAATGGAACTCAGATAAGGTTGAAGTCAATAATCTTTGAGATCTCTAGCATGGCATTAATCCCTTCCAAAACATTCTGAAGACAAGAGAAAATCAATCGATATTAGACAGATCTTAAACATTCTACAAATGGGGTGGAGCCTTGACAGATGAAAATTCAAGAATGTGTAAGCATGTATTATTGAATTTATATATTTCATAGTAGTGATAAATTATAAATAACTTAATTTATTATAAATAACATAATTATAATATAATTAAGTTATAAATAATAATAATGATAAATTATAAATAACTTAATTATAATATAATTAAGTTATAAATAATAATTATCATAAATTATAAGTAACTTAATTATAATATAACTTAATTTATTATATAATATAACGATCCACTCTTTCCAGGTAACTGCCGGTTGAATTCAGTGGCTTAGCCACCTCATTAATCACTTGCCAAACTAGAAAAAGGTTTGTAATAAAGAGAAAGAGATGAGATTAATATGACCTTTCATGTACTATTCATACATGTATCAGGCTATCATTTATAAATGAGAAATAGAAATATTTTAATTTCAAATTTTAGCTCATATTTTTAAACCGCAATAGAATTTTAAAATTCCAAGTATATCACATTGAAATTTGCTAAATTTTGCAAAGAAAGATACCAAGCATATGTAAATGGTATTTAAAATAAGCCCGGTATATTACGCTTCATAAAAAAAGTAGGAGATTTCGATTTATATTTTTATACAGAAAAAGTAGCATTTTCTGTGGTCTCCAGAACGAATTAATCTATTCCCAGCAGAAATCTATGGCAAAGTGATGATCGATTAGCGGACATCCTCTTAGAACGTATCATGTTAGTTATCTGATCATCTACTGTATGTGACATAATCTTATTCAAATATTTACAACAAGCATCTCAACCTCATGACCAGTAATGAACATTTTTTAACACAACATCAAACTAAAGATTTGATACAAATTTTGTTCTTTAAGCTCAATTATTAAAGCTCCTAAGTGCAAATAATTATTAATCAGCAAGGAGATTGGAAGAAAATGCTTTGATCTTTTTCATGCTGTCATTTTCGAAACCTACGTTTGTAAAAAAACTAAAGAGATTTTTCTTTCGACTTTAACGTTTATCTCTTAGCTTGCCATGGAGGCCGCGGTGGTGGCAAGGTCTCAGCATGCCGGGG
>BGPR01000045.1:726700-811460 GCA_013235015.1 Araneus ventricosus | reverse complement strand
GAATTCCACCATTTCGAATCCTTTGCTCCAAATTTGACAGGTTTTCGGCCTTGACGATAGGCTTTTCCAACCCGTGTTCCAAAAATTCTATTTTGGAAGAGCGGTGAATGGCCTGCTTAAGGTTGGCATAAGTTCTCGCCAATTTTTTCGGTGAAACAGAAACTTAGATGTCCCAATTTCTTTTCTCAAACCAGAACGAAGTGTCTGGACTTGATAATTAATCATTAATTAGCAAAATTAATTAACAAAAAATTAAAGTTCATCGAATAAGCTAAATGAATTTCTTTTCTTAAATGAATATCAATCCCAAAGTCATTTTACTGTAACATTACTAGAAAAAATGGCACTTTAAAGGGTTAATGTAACGTACACACTTAAACCAAACGAGCGAAATTCGCTCCTTTCCGTACTTGAAAGTGCATCGTCCTTTCGGAGCGTTTTACAATCCTTCCGCAGAGCGAATTTCGCTCCTTTTTGTATTGAACGATTTCGCTCCTTTTCCATTAGTTTTTAATATTAAAAGGAGCGTGTTAAAAGAAATGCTCCTTTTTTAGCAATATTTTAAGCAATGATTTCGCTCTTTGTTGATTAATTTTTAATGTTAAAGGGAGCGTTTGAGAAAAAACGCTCTTTTTTGGAAGTGTTTTCATTACTCATTTCGATCCTTTCTGATTAATTTGTAACTTTATTTAGAGCGTTGAAAAGAAAAACGCTCTTTTCTGGAAATGTTTTTATTGATTTCGCTCCTTTTTGATCAGTTTGTAAACTTATTCAGAGCGTTTAAAAAAAACGTTTTTAAATGCTTTTAATATTGATTAATTAATTATTCAACATTTCTGGACGTTTAAAAGATAACATTTTTTAAAGCAATATTGAGACCAGTGATTTAGTACCTTATAAAGAGCATTATGAATAAATATGCCCCTTGAGGTAGTAAAATGCCGCTTATTATTTTATCCTTGTAAATCTTTTTAACCAACATAAACGGCCTTTTACCCTAGTTTCATCACTTCTGCTATTTTAAAAACTAGTAAGAAACAATTGGGGGTGCTTCTTTTAATACCTGCATTATTCTGCACAGTACAACAGATTTCTATAATGGAAACAATTGTAAACTATATAGCACGGTTTATAATAAATAATTTTTTAATAACCCAGCAAAAAAAATCTGCAGAATTTTTTTTTTGAGGTTTTCTTAAAGATTTCTGCAGATTTTTTGAAGACAAAAATCTGCAGTTTTTCTTCAATTTAATCTGCAGAAAATTTTCTTCTTATATTTTTCTCTTAAATATTCTTCAGATTTTTTGAAAGCAGAAGAAATCTGCATTTTTTCTTCAATTTAATCAGCATAAATTTTTTTTATTATATTTTTCTCTAAATATTGTGCAGATTTTTGTAAGACAGCAAAAAAACTGTATTTTTTCTTCAAGGTAATCTGCAAAAAAATTTCTTATTATATTTTCCTCTAAATATTCTGCAGATTTTTTGAATACAGAAAAAACTGCATTTTTTCTTCAATTTAATTTAATAAAATATGCAAAAAATTCTTTTTATTTTATCTTTAAATATCCTGTAGATTTAAGAATTTGTATTTTGTCTTCAATTCAATTTGCAGTTATTTAGCAATTTTCACAAAATCATTAAACTTGACCAATATCTGGTTTTTTTTTTTTTTTTGAAGAATATACAGCATTATCTAAATCTGCATTTCTCTAAATACATATTTTTCACCATATTCTCTAATATTGCAGCTTTATTTTCCATTTATCCTTTAAGAACATCTAAAGCACACCAGTTATTTGCATGAATTTTACTTATTCTTTTACAAATTATAATTTTTAGAAAATATTAATTATAAGGCTTTTGAGTTTGCACTTACTAGTAAAGTCTTGACAGACTGAGTCAGCTTAAAAAATATAATACAGGGGAGGTGGCTACAGAAACTGTGAAAAAATTTCCCCGATTTAAGGCTTAATTATATTAGTTTCCTGGCTTTCTCCCAACTCAGAATCACTGTATGTGTACAATATACATTATTAAAAACACTTTTACCAGTTATTTAAAATGAAAAACAAAAAAATATTTTTATGAAATTTAATTTTTAAAAAATGGAATGAATATCCTAAAAAATCTATTGAAACAGTATATTACATTTCTTATATGTAAAAGAATACTGAAAATTTTAACAAAATACTTTGTTTCTAAAACTGCATAAGAATTCTAAGAAACATTTAAACTACTCTTTGCAACACAAGTTAAGTTATATTAACAGTAAAGGTTATAATGATCTTTGCTCAAAACTTCAATAACTAATTAGTGCTCTTTGCACGAGTACCAGAATAAGATGTTGGAGCATAAATATAAAAATAGTATAATTATACGTACCTAATAATATATATTTTTGCAAAGATTTAAACAAGATAAACTGCCAAAATATTACTTCAAATCTTTATTCTTTAAAAATTCATAAGAAATTAATTGCTCTAATCAAAAACTTATGCTTTTATAAATGAATATAAGTTTTTTTATTCCATTTATTATTACAAATAATACTGCACATAAGATACTAATTTATAGATAATAACTCAAGTAACAAATAACAGCAACACAGTATTTTTAAACTTTTATTACAACATAAAAATACATTTTTACATAAATTCAATGTAGTACAATCAAGTATTACACTTCCTACAATAACAACCAAGATGAAAAATCTGAAAAAAGCTTACTGAAAAAGAATCGAACTGATGATAAATTACAGGATAAAAACTTATTATAATGAGTACCCAATTGAGAAATCAGAACTGCATATGGGTTAAAAGCTTAAAATAAATTTGAAGAAAAAGAATATACTTAAATGTGTTACAATTTTAAATTTAAAATTATACTATATTTACATGGAAGCAAAATGTAACCAACTAGAGTGTATAAATGTTATTGGTGTAAAGGCAGTTTTAAATAAAGGTAAAACATAAATAAGTAAAAAAGATGTTACTTAAAACTCTTGATTACACACCCCAAGCAAAATTTTTGACATTCTTAAAATATTACTGTCAATTTTATACTTAAAATTAACAAAGTGTCTAAATTTATTGAAATACATTGCACACATAAAAAACTGACTTCTAAAATCACAAATAAACACATAAAAGTTACCCCCCGCCCAAAAAAATCTCACTTGGTAATCAAATATATTATAAAAGATAGCCATTTCCTGTGTAAATTTCTTTCTACTATAATCATGCAAAAACAAATTTTCCAATAATAAAAGCTCATTATTTGTTTTTATATAAAAATATCACATAAAATTCTCACTTACAATTAATATAACATTTCATTTTTAAACCTATAAGTTTTTATATACAACCATTCCTGACTAGTAAACACACACTAGTAAACATATATCACAAATAAAATGGTTTTAGTTTTCCTTGATTACCTAATGAAGCCTTTAATCTCCCAAACCTGCAAAATAAATTATTTAATTAGAGAAAATTTTTCTGCAACATAGTGAAAGACATAGCTCACACAGATTTTTTTTAAACAATTGGTTTTTGTTTCCATCAGTGGCAAATCCAGGGGGTGGCTATCGGGCTGCAGGTCCCCCCCCCCCGGAGCTAGACCAGAATTCTTTATTTTATCTAAAATCACTACAGCTGTTTTTTTTAATCTCCCTTTAAAGAAAGTGAAAACATTTCTTCCTGGTTTTTGACAGATTTGAAAGTTCTCACTTTTGTCATCATTCCACTCTATTTGCAGCATTGACATGGTCAAAGAATGTTTTTCTAGTTTATTTCATTGTGTTTTTTGTTAAATTATCGAAAGTATTGTCGTGTTCTTTAAGATTCTTATTGTTAGGTGAGTAAAGTCTGTAAAGTTAGTGTTTTGGTTTACATAAGCCATAAGATTTGACATTCGTCACGACGATACAAAACTTTTTATACCTGCATCCCCCGCCACTGGCTTCCATATAAACATTTAGTTAAAAATGTTCTGTAAATGTCTTTTACAAACTAGTGGTTTAATTATTCTTACATACAGAACAGTAAAAAAGGGTTTTGAATAAACTTTTTGAACAAATTATGGAATTAGGTCTTGACACATACTCCCCACACCATTCTATTGATAGTTGTCATTTTTAAGATGAGACACACATCCATTTGTTTCACACACATATTCGTAGATTTTTGTATAATATTTAACTTTTTGTTTTGAAGTATATCATGGGACCTCTAGAAAACTTTTTCTTGTGACTTTTGTTTGGTACAACTGTATGATGCACACAACTATAGTAAATGGAAAGCAGACATTGGGGAACAGCTCGCAATGTTTTGCTGTCGTATAATTACAGCCTCAATGCAACAATGATTATTGAGTTTGAAAATTATTTTGATTATTCTGGAAGTGTGTGTGTTTAAAATTCTATAAAATCTCTTAAAATGAAGATAGAATAACAAAAATGTACCTTTTTCTTTCTTGGGCCAGTTACTGGGAACAATTCTGCAAGCATTAGCAATGCTGCTAAATTTTCTAAAAAAAAAATGTAAACAAATATTTTCAAGTCCACTACAAACAGTAATATCCCCTATAAATAAAGCTTTTAATAAATTAAACCTTAGACAAAAAACAAAGGCATAGCAATTAAACTATGAAGTATGACCTCAATTAGTAACCTTCCAAATGTAATTAAAAATAACTGTTATATGAAAGTTACAGTAAGATCCTTTAGTTAGTAACCGAGCAATGGCATGCAAAATTTTAAACTAAAGCAGAAGTTAACTCTTTATATGAATGAGAGAAATAAAATTATTCATAAGAAATTGTGTGTAATTTTTTTAGTATAAGTTGCAAAGCATTTGCAGCTATATTAAATAGATGGATTTTCCTAAACATATGATAATTTTTAATTAGTTCACATAAACACAGTTATATTTCTAAGAAAAAAACCATGATATTTAGTAAAGAAGTTATGTATTATATAACTTTCTAAAGCAAGTTCATTACTATTCTACAATGGAAAAAAAACAATTTTATTTATTCAGTCTTACCATCTACTTCAGATAATCTATCTGCCACAATTTTTTGGCATTTCAGAAGAGGATATACAGGTATTTTACAGATGTCGGTGTCGATGATTAAAAGACATAACCTAAAATCAAAAATTTAAAAAAAAATCAAATTTCTTAAAAGATAAAAAGATATTTACCCTACAGCACCGAGTTCAGCATGTAGAGTACATTCATATAGGGAAGTATGAAGATGCGAGAGAAATGGAAAAAGCTAATTGTACCCAAAATAATCTACTGCTCCAACCCCATATTCTAATAGTGGAAAAATTAAACTAAAAACACTCATCCCAATGCACAATTAATAATAATAAAACTAGTTTTATGCTTATAAATGACTTGATCAGTTAGGTAACTGGTACATCAATAGGAGACAAAACTTTTTAAAACATAGAATTTTGATATCAATGGAAAGTAAATCTACATAGATATAATATTAATTCTATTATATGTATTATATATAATTTAGATAACTAAACTGTCATTAGAATAGTCTGACAAACACAAGCATTTTGTGGACAGGCAAATTAAATTCTGCAATTTTTCTCCCAAATAAAATAAACATATAGATAAAAATATATTTATGGAAACTGTAGACACTTTATAATTATTAAACAATGTCCAAAATATTAAAATAATGAAGAATTAATAAACACTATACATTTCATTTCACTATCGGTTTATTTTTAATTGGGGGACACAAGTTTTACTTTAAAATTCTTTTATCTATTACTGCTACAATCAACTTAAACATTAAAACACATTGAAAACATGCATTCACTGCTGAAACCAAATTTACATACACCTTAAATTAAAAATAAAAATAAGTGTGATCAATATGATAGTGGATGAAATTAATTTTCATTATATTAAATTTCTTCCTGAACTTTCTAATGGATAATCTTTAATGATATATAATTTTCTAAAATTAAAGTATCATTAAAGGAAATAAATAATGTATTCAGGATGAAGATATCCCCTAAATTATTTTTAATGTCTCAAGAAGTTTCAAATTTGCATTCAAGTAGGAACATATATGAGGGATATGTTCAGAATGGAATTAGGTTATTTAACGAAGTTTTTGCAGAATGTGCATAAATATAATATCAGTCATATAAAAAATATCTGGACAGATCCCCGACTATGAAATTAAAGAGCAATTTTAGAATTTGAAAATGTAACTCACCATACTGTGAATCTGTTGTTGTTGTTTCTTATTCCACTTGTTCAAGTCCTCAGCTAGACCAAGTCCAAAAGTCCGTTCGGCCACAGAAAATCACGAACCAGGGCAGGACCTATCCCCTGTGAATCTCCCTGATTAATGTAAATAACAAATATTAATATTCTTTAATACGATTCAATTTAATTCTCCCACCGACATGAAGAAAGCCGACTAAAATAATAAAAAAAATGTCTGCCAATCTTATAATAATCAGATAAGGAAAGCGCCAAGTCGTCACGTGATGATTATTAACCAATGATTTTTCGGATACCCCTAGCGTCGGAAATAGAAACTAAAAACCGCTCCTAAGAAGAACGGAATAGTCAAACGAATTCCGAATCTGTTATCAGTTTCTTAGCGAGTAAGCAGCCGAAACTGGTTTTTGACTATAACAGTGTTTTAAGGAGCGTTTTTCTGTACTAAAAGATCGGAAAGGCGAATTTTTACATTCGCTCCCTTTTGGAGTCCAGAAATCGCTCAATTGAATTTAGCGTGTACGGTTATCCCTTGAGCAGCTCATGGAACCAAGCAATACTTGGCCTACCTGAGTGTTATGAAATAATAGGCAAATTAACAATCTGAAACTTTCCCGAAAATGCAACAGCCTCCTGTTCCTCCTGAAAGTGTCAGTAAGAGTACTGGTGATTTGTAAAAGCTTACAAGTGCAGGTTCATAACTGAACACCTCATTTAATACTTTGTCGCAAGGAAATTAAATGAAAAATACTCGAAAATCTAAACCTCCCAAATAAGTTACGAAAAATCCCGTAAAATAAGAAGAAATTCCTCAGTTTCAAGTAGAGAATTTTGAAGCTCGAAGTATGCCACACATGACATTGCATTTAGTTACTTTTAAAGTAATTATGTCATTTTCACCATTTGAAATGCTAAATTGCTAACTTTAATGTTGAATGTTGAACACTAAATTGCTGCATAACACAAATCAAAATTGTGCATTTTTCAAATATAAGATAATTTTATATAATTTTTATTAATTATTAAATTTATATCTTAAAAAATTGTGAAGAGAAGCACAGAGAAATATTAGTCACAACCAATTAAGCAACAAGTGAAACACCTGCTGTGCAAAACTCCATCCAATTCAGTAAGTTCTAAACAATACAGAGATATTCAAAAGCGTTCAGAATGCTATCATTTTCACTCTTAATGGAAGTCGTCTCAACTTATCATATGAAGAATCTAGTAAGAAAATATTGTTAAAATGAAACATTAAATAATAGATGTCTTTGGATGTTACTTAAGATTAATAATTAGGTATCATAATAACATTTATTTTCGAAATAGCTCCGATGCAAGATGTAGAAAAGTTCCAAGGAATCGATTTAGAATGCAAATTCAATTTTCATTCAATCTTGCTTGAAATTACTCTATTTGATTGAATCATTCCGAGCAAATTGCTTTCATGCTAAACTTATAAGAAATAATAAAAACCTATTATAACGGCAAAAAGGTCTGTGAAATTCTTGATTCATCAAATAAAATAATGAAAAATAATTGATTTTGAAAAATCATTTCAGTAAAGTACGATTGAATATCGGTATAAAAGAATTAATGAATAAAAATATGAACGAATAAAGTAACGAAGCTATGAATTATTGCAAGGATTTTGGTTGTCTTCTTTAAAAATGAAGAAGAAATTTGTAGATATTTGATTTTTTTTTATTTACGTTTCTTTCTAATAAAAAGGGAATAAAATGTAAATGTCATGGATAAAATATTATTGCATTTCATTTTTATTTTCGCTTGGTGGAAACTTGGAAAGTGAAAATTAGCAGTATTATGCTGTTTCCCTTTCATTTATAATGGAATTTTTCTTAAGAAAATAGCTTGATTGCCATTTTCCAGCTGCTCCGAGAACTAATTGTGATAAAAATTTTAATTTAATATTAATTATTTAAACCCATCGGGATATTTCATTATTTTATTAATCTAAATAATGAAAAACTTATCTATGTAACGAACGACATAATCAAAGATCAAATAATTGTTACTTGCAAATCTGGTTTTATGTCGACAAATAAAAAGCAAATTCATAAAATAGCAAGATTTGCTCAAGACATACCAGTATTGAAATTAAGAATTATTTATTTTAGTTTTACTAATATTTGAATTTATAAAATTGTCAGAGGATAATAATAAATGTCTTACTCGAGGCTTTATGACAAGAAAAGCTAAAAAAATCTTGTAAATGTGATAGTCTCGACTGAAATGAATTCTTGTTTAAGAGACAAACTCAATGGCTCTGTAATATTTGATCTGTAAAGGATCCGCAGCAGGGGCCAGGATCCGGATCCCAAGGAGGAGGATCCGATCAGTATGAGAAAAGCACTCTTCATTTCATAAACATGGTCTTCCTGAATTCTTCTATGTAGCCTGGTGTTTCGAGAGGGATCAAAAGTATAATATTGACGAGCGAATAGTTGTTGAGAGCTTACTCGTAAAATAAATTTGTTATTTAAATTTCTGTATTCTCTTCAGACTTTTATTTTTCACCTCTTTCTTTAACTAAATTAAATCGCAGTTCACTTTATCGCAATGAATTGAACTACACGTCTACATCGTTGTTGGGTCACTAGATCAAGTTTTGCTGGGGAAATACGAATGCCACTGACAGTTGTTTGGGGACAACCTATGAAATAAGACGAAATATTTTTCAATGTTATTCGAATGTACTCTCAACTTTGGTAATCGAAAACTCGTTTAAGATTTGAGAACTTAAGACACACAGGAATTAATGTTGAAGAATTTTTTTATTGTTTTATCTTTTAGACGATATGTCGGATGAACTTTTTTGTATTGGCATTGCATTAAGAAGGCTTGACTATCAACGATTCGGGTTGAGAAAATAAAGCATATAAATGTAACGACCAACAAAAACAAAAATGTTGTGTCTCAGTCCTTGATCTTCCTTTCTGCTGTTTAATTGTAAATGATGCTGCAAAATTGAATATTTTCAGCTTAATTTATTTCATTAACTCAACAATTGTCTGTGTTTTTTTTCATCTTTAACTAAGCGATGGAAATCTAATCTACCAAACTAAACTTTCCCAGATCCTCGATAGTGTAGTGATATCGCTGGTATAACTCCTTTAAAGTACGTAGTTGATGACAATGTTTTATCTGAAGCAAGCAAGCAGAAATTTTGAATTCCTCTACGGTCTTATTTTGTGGCCTGATACTTTACGTAAATTCAGCATTTTTATTAAGTTTATTACAAACCTCACTTGGATATGCTTCACTGTTGTGCTCATGAATAACCTGAAAAAACTTGGTTTTAGATTTATACTTTAAGAACTAAGAATGTTTCTCTCGGAGGTACTGAACCATTGAAAAAGATAACAGATCCACAAGGACGAAACGTGCTTCGGTATAGTCAACAATAAATAACTTGAATGCATTCATAAACCTTTTAATTCTCGTCTAATTTTGTAATAAAACCAATGTATATTACAATGGTTTTGTTTGATTTTAGACGAATGCAGATTTACCCGTCTGTTTGCATTAGTTTGATCAACATGATAGCTTTTGCGCCATGAAAACCCACATCGAAGCAACGAATGTTACTGTGCTTGCCTTATACGGGCTAAATGTATTTTCTGAAATGCGTTAATATACTACGGAGAGAAAAGACTAAACTAAGAAGATGCATTTTTTGTTGTTGTTTTCCTTTATTAGAAGATATCATTTTATTCAGCTTTTGGTAACGCTTCTCTGAGCTCTTCTGCGTTCTCCTGGCATGCATTGTTATGCGACTCCAACACGATAGGCCATTGGCCTGGATCGTTAATAATGTCTACGGGTTATTTGATAGGTGATTCTCTTGAAGGTAGATCGATAAGGGGTTCTCATTCCGTGATCTAATACCTCTGGATTTCTTCCCCCAGGGTACGAGGAGAATATTATCTATGATGAGGTACTTGATGACAGCCAGAACTTCCTGGTATAGATTTGATTGGCTTGGGCATGTGAAGTATGGGAAAGCTCATTTGTCCGTTGTGTGATTGCTGAAATACTAAGAAGTCGTAAAAGAATTTCCGTTTTAATATATCTGCCTTATTGGACTTTTTTTTATCACATTTAAATGTATACTTTTTTGTCCAAGGTCTTATCGAAAAGTACGAAAATGGTCGCAAAATTTTAAGCAGTTTCAAAATTTTGAAACAAGATTTTATAAAACTTTATTCAATCACGAAACCTCTTCAGTCCAAAAAATATTTATGATCCCATTTTTGGCAGAAAAAAAATTGCGACCGGAATATGTATTAACTTATGAAAATAAAATTTAAATAAATACTTTATTAAAAGCAAATATAAAACATTTAATACAGTTTGAAAACTTTTTATCAAATACTTTATTATAAGGAAATATTATCAAATATTTTATTATAACGAAAGTTTTATGAATAATTTTTAATTTCTGAACTGTAGAATCCGATTACAGCCCGTACCGCCAAAGTTTTATGGCCCGTATAATTTAAGAATCCCTGGTTTAATCATATTGGTTTGTAAAATTTAAAGACGAAAGCAAAAATATAAGCATCTATATGAACTCACTCCAATAGGACATTGAATTGGATGTTTACTTACCATAAGGGTATTAAACTTATCATTCTTATTACTCTTTGAAGGCAGGAATAAGTATTGTTCTCTCCTAAATGGATTTTTCGCTATTTTTTATCTGCATATGTATATGGAATAAACTGACAAAATTGAGAAGGTTGCAGTTATTTAGTATAATCATGATTTTGCAAAAATTAATACCTGTTTATGCAGAAGATTTGCATCCTAATGACATGCAATGTTATTTATCTAAGCGCGTTCGACTTCTGAAAGGTGTTGGACAAATCTGAATCATACAGCAATGCATCTTGCGAGCAAATGGCATTATTAGGGAGGCGATACTTCTCATAACTTTTGTTAATGTTCTACCCAGAATTGGTAGAACCTTCTTAAATAGTATAGCATTAGGAGTTTTTCTGCAGATTTCAAGACAGAACCATTGGCAGGTCAAAAGATCTCTACGGCCTTAACAAGGTATGAATAAATTCAGTGATTTTGTACATTACCACATCGAACCAAGCATTATACAGTCTCGTGACCAAACAACGCTGTTTACCGTAAGATAATATCGTTTCCGACTCTGCGTGATTGTATGAAGTCGATTTAATATTTCACCTTCCACCCTTTCCAGAAGTCTTGACGCCGACCCATCGTGCAGACATTTTTATCAATCCTTAAATGAATTATAAAGTCTAGGAATATTTGACAGGTCAAATTAAAATTGCTAATCATTTCAATAACACTAAACATAGCGACACTTAACCGATGCGTTGAAACTGCCATTGGTCATTTGACCCGTCGCGGTAGATTTAGTGTTCAAATTTGTTATCCTACTTTACTAACTTCTTTCAAAGAATTAAGTTGACGTTCCATTTTGAGTCTAGTGAACCTTTTAGAAAAGATGAGAGAGAAAATATTTTTTACTTAAAGAATTTGTCTTCGAATGATATTAGGATGATCTCGAAGCCAGGTTATTTTATAGTAAAACTTCTATAGAAAGTTTTACATTATATTTAAATGAAACTAATTGGGATGGTTTTCTGCAGTTAAAATTAATATCATTTAAATTTATTTATTTATTCCTCATCTTGTGAAATTTTTTGCCCGATTTCACCCCTTTTTCATCTTTATGTATTGGGCAGATGTTTATAACTATCAACAAATGAAGCCATTTTGAAGTTTTTGTAGTTGCTTGTTTTCAATTTTAATTATTAGTCATTGGTATCAAACGCGAACAAATCTTAACCTTAGGTTGTTTCTATTTGCATACCATTTATATATAATGAAGGCCTGGTTCATTTTCTTTTTGTGATTACGCATGATCACTCTCGCTGAATGTTTCAGTAACTCAACCATTTATTTGCCCAGTTCTTTTGGTTAAAGGAGATTTGCTTAAAGGATGCTTGGAGGATCCTTTTATCTGATTCATTTTTTCTTTCTTGGAAATGCATCAAGAGTAGCATCAAAGCGATCTTCGATAATTAGCTTAAATGCGGACATCAACATTTCATTTTAAATTCTCCAGAATGCTTTCATTTTTCGCTCAAAAGCAAAAAGGGCGAAAATTATTCTCAAACTGCCATTAAAAATATTAATTGGCTTTGTCATGAAAAGAAAAACTGATTCCGATGACATGAGATTGCCCTTAGCTCGAAATTGTTAAGAAATGAAAACTTCTTTAAATACGGAGTTGTTGTAATTCAAGTTCACCTATTCAAATAGCTATAGATCCGATTCTATGGCTCCAAACAAAACCAAATTTCAACAGAATGTAGTACAACTAATGCGCTCTATGAAAACCGAAAAAAGAAAAAAAAATCAAAAATTAAAAATTTCTCTAATAGGTGGCGCTGATCCAATATCTGCAGTGATTTTTTCTGATCTTCTCTTTTATTATTGAAGCAAAATTGAGTTGTTCATTTGATGTTTTTTACTTTCTCGTATACGAAGTATTGAAAGAGAAAGTATTGTAATCGTCAAAAAATTCGAACTCGAGATTTTGATGAATCTCCACGTTTTAGACCTCCCCGAGTCCGAAAAACGCAATTTTGGAATATGTGTGTCTGTGAACAGGATAACTCAAAAACTATTGAAGCTACAGAGATGAAATTTGGTATGTGGTCTTTACACATAATTTGTAGGTTTCTTTCAAATTTTGGACACAATCCGTCCACGGAAAGTCTGTATGTCGCGTGTTAATGTGAACATGATAACTTACAAACTTAAATAGCTAGATGGATAAAATTTGGTGCACATCTTTATCATCAGGAATGTAGGTTTGTAACAAATTTTGGACCAAACCCGTCAAAGGGTTGACTGTTTGTATGATCGCATACTTTTGAACGCAATAACTTCTTTAAAAAATTACTTTCATAAATTAAATTTAGTATGTGGCCTTCTTACTTTAATGGCAGATCTGTGTCCAATTTTTGTGTCAATCGATTAAAAAAGGGGCGTTCAAATTGAAAATTTCGTTTTCTTTATCTTACACCCAGCCCTATTGGTAATCGCTCAGCTTCTAATTCCACTTCCGCGTTGGACGACCTTCGGAAATCGTGGTATGACGTTTCGCTTATTTTTTTCTACACTGCGTTAGGGATTCTTGTTCATTTTACTGAATTTTAGCTTATTTTTTCTCTACATGTGTTAGGATGATACAAGAAAGTTTAGGGGAGACCACTTCCACTGTTTTAACTGAAGATGAAAAGTCTTTTTTTTTGTTCAAAATACCTTTTATATGCAAGAAAGTGCATAACCTCATACTATTTTTTCTTGAAAATTCTATTTATTCTGTCTTTCCTTCTCTTTTTTTATGAAGACAAGAAAAAATAGAGTAAGGTGGTCAACTTTCTTACATAAAAACGATACTGAACGAAAAAAGACTTTCTCTTCAAAACTCCTTTCCGCAGCGTTTTCAGTTAAACTTTTAAAAAAGCCTTAAATGAACTTTTCAATTTTGCTTCAGTAATTAAAAATCTGCAAAAAATATATTGATATTTTTGGATCGGATATTGGCGCAGCTCCACCTATTGACGAAAATTTTAACTTTTTTTCTCTTTTCGCTTTCCTTCATTTTCTTTTTACCTGTTTTCATAAAGCGAATCATTAGTACTATATACTAGAGAAATTTTATTTCGTTAGAAGCTCTACAACCGGCTCTATGGCCTTCCCAATAGGCGAACTTTAATTATAACAACTCCGTATTTATTAAGTATGCAAAAGTAATACTGCATAGCCGATTTGCCTTGCGAAAACTTGAGTAGTGGATTGATTCTTTTAATTTCTTTCAAGCAGCATAAGATAATGTACGGATATTGCGTAAAATTGTGCTGTATCATGAAACATTGTATAATATCTTGCCAAATTCTTGTAATTAATAACTTGCGATTTTTCATCTTTAATTTTTATCTTAAAATATTCAATAAAAAAATTTTTAATCCAGATGTAATAACTGCCTTCAATACAATTTCGCATCTATCCATATGTTCATTACAAACCAACCTAACCTGGTAACATATATCAAAGCAGCTCTCTGCCTTAAAAGTAAATAAATATATTCAATGGAAAGACATTTCTGAAGAAGAATGAATGTCAATATTATTTAAATATCACTATAACTATTTTATAAAATAAGATATTATGTTACCGTAGAGATATAAGGAAACATGCTTTATGTGAAAGAGGAAAAAAGAATAAGAACCTTTTGGTTGTGTATATGCATATTTACGGATCCTACTATGGTTTGGATTGAGATAGCTTTTCATTGGCTCTCAGCGTCACGTGACTTCGCTTGCTTCTGAATGAAGTCATAGGAGCGAGCTTAGTTTGGATTTCGGTTTTTGTCTTAGCTATTGTATCATGGAGAAACCAAAATTATCTTTATCTTGAATTCATCATTCCCTTTAGAAATATCCAAATAATCGTAATTAAAAGATAATTTTGGTTTTTCCATGATACAATAGCTAAGACAAAAATTGAAATCCAAACTAAGCGCGCTCCTATGACATCATTCAGAAACAAGCGAAGTCACGTGACGCTGAGAGCCAATAAAAAGCGACCTCAGTCCAAACCATAGTAGGGTCCGTAAATATGCTGTGTTGTATTCAGTGGCGGTTTTCCGCATAGGCGTTAGTGGCCGCGGTGGTCTAGTGGTAAGGTCTGGGCTTTGGAGCCAGAGGATTCTAGGTTCGAAACCCGATTCCACCGAAGATCCGCCGTGTATGGGGCCTGTTGCACGTTAAATCATACGTAATGGCCAAACGCCCTCCTGTTGGTGTGGCGTGGAAGTTTGGAGAGGGGGTGCCAGCTCAGGTGTCGTCCTGGTCACCTGAACTTGGTTCAAAATTACGAGGTCCGCCCCAAAATAGCCCTCGTGTTGCTTCAAAACGGGACATTAATATAATTAAACTAAACTAAACCGCACAGGCGTTAAAGGTGGTTGCCCCATCCTTCGAGACTTGGGGGAGCGGAGGGGGGCACAAAATATCTTCGACATACATCGCAGTTCTAAAGCCGATAGCGAATTTACGAAATGGCAGCTTTCTTCCTAGAGTTATCCACTCCTCACAGAAAATTTGTCTCCTCCTTCCCTTTTCTTTAATAAAATAGATAAATGAAATGTTGGAGAAAATAAAGTAAAATCGTCAATGAAACTTGTCACGATATTTCATCACAATTATGTGATTCCAGATATATTTGTAGATGTTAACCGCTCGCATGCTGTTGAAAAGTTACAGTGGTTTTGTTAATAGTAAAATTATTCCGCCATAGAACATTAAATTGCTGATTTGCCGAGAGCAAAATGCAACAATGTATGAAACTTTAATGCAAATACTGGCATTTATTCAAATACTAAAGAATTTTCATTCAATTTATGTTTATTGTCATTGAAACTTGTCTCGAGATTGTCAGGATATTTTATCACAACATTATACGAAGTTGAACTTGCATAATGAAGATTTTAACTCATGATTAGAGAAAACAGCCTTTTCTTGAGTTACTTCTTTTATAAATATACTTTTCAGTAGTCAGGTATACACTATATGCCCAAAAGTATCCAGACACTTGCAGAATTCCACATGTTTTAGAATATCTCCAGAATGGTTTAACTGACTGCATTTAAACTTCAGACATGTAAAGAATAGACATTAATTCACATTTTACATTGAAGATTCGGTCCTGAGGGCAATTAGGAGACCGTCTACAAACTGATGAAGACAAAAAAGTTTTTGGCCCACCTCGCTTCACAGAATACTGATAACAAGATGAAACTTTCAGAAATGGTAATGTTTAATGTGCATAATATTTACAGGAATTTTCGTAAATTCAGCACAAATATTTGGGAAGATATAATGGTTTTCTTAAAAAATCTCAAATTTTCGCACCTGTTTTTTGCTTATAAATTGCAGAGTTTTCTATTATATTATACGACACTGACAGAAAAGATTACAATATGTCAGAGAAGCATTTTGTAAAAATTTGGAAAAGATTATTTGAATATTACAGGAATTATGAGCATTTTTAGTGAATAATATTTTACTGCGCATGCGCGAAACATAGTGTAATTTTTCTTTCACAGCTTTAAAGCCAGATATATAGGGCAACTTATATTTAAAAAATCAATTCAATATCATTAGTATTCAGAAAGATATCGGCATTACAACGAGCAGAATTTTAGCTCCTATCGAAGAGAAGCTAAAAAATTAGGGGTTGTACACAAATTGATATTTTTTAAACTTATATCTTTAAATATTTATAATGAATTGTATAGTGGTTAGAATTTCCTGAATTCCCATGAACACATCTAATATTCGTAACGAATAAAAAATATATATGTAGAATTATTAAAATATTTTAAGAAAATAAATTAATTAGATAAAAAAATCGTTTCGCCATAAAAGAACTATATTTAAAAATATCGTTTGGCCGTAAAATTGCAATATGTAACTTCTTAATAATCATGTAAATAATATAATGAAAGTAATACAATTTTTGTTATTTATAGTGCCTAATTAGCTGGAATTTAAGTTATGCACGTAAATTAATAAGTCTTCATAGGTATTCAGCAAATTCTAACCACTATACAATTCAATATAAATATTTAAAGATATAAGCTTAAAAAAATATCAATTTGTGTACAACCCCTTATTTTTTAGCTTCTCTTCGACAGGAGCTAAAATTCTGCTCGTTGTAATGCCGATATCTCTCTGAATACTGATGATATTGAACTGATTTTTTTATATAAGCTGCTCTATATATCTGGCTTCAAAGCTGTGAAAGAAAAATTACGCCATGTTTCGCGCATGCGCAGTAAAACATTATTTACTGAAAATGCTCATAATTCCTGTAATATTCAAATAATCTTTTCCAAATGTTTATAAATGCTTCTCTAACATATTATCATCTGTTCTGTAAGTGTCGTATAATATAATAGAAAACTCTGCATGTTATAAGCAAAAAACAGGTGCGAAAATTTGAGATTTTTTAAGAAAACCTTTATATCTTCCCAAATATTTGTGCTGAATTTACGAAAATTCCTGTAAATATTATGCACATTAAACATTACCATTTCTAAAAGTTTCATCTTGTTATCAGTATTCTGCGAAGCGAGGTGGGCCAAAAACTTTTTTGTCTTCATCAGTTTGTAGACGGTCCCCTAATTGCCCTCAGGACCGAATCTTCAATGTAAAATGTGAGTTATTGTCCATTCTTTACATGTCCGAAGTTTAAAGGCAGTCAGTTAAACCATTCCGGAGAAATTCTAAAAATTGTGAAAATCTGCAAGTGTCCGGATACTTTTGGGCATATAATGTATATATATCATGCCACTAACCTCCACGCAACTCTTCCGGCTCTCAGGCGGAGAATGTGAAATGAAGAATGAAAGAAACAGTTGCCCGGAAGACGAGGTGGTAGGCGCCATAAATGGGATTGGGTTTTTGTAGGCGTTACCGAGGTGAACTCCGAGTGAGCAGTTATAAGTAATCTTAAACGTGAATCGTAATTGCACATATAACTCTTATGTAAATAGTATATAGTAGTATTAATAAACTATTTTGAAAGAAAAAGTGAATTTATTGAAGGCTGGAGTACACAGTTCTCACAATATATATATATATATTAAAAACATTAAAACTCATATAACATTTTCATCATATACACCTATTAAACCCTCATTTATATATATATATATATAACTTGTTATATATGATCTTACATAAACGAAGTAAACAAGACATATCATGAAGCCAATCCTATACTAAAAATTCATAATTTAAACAATATAGCCAAATCTAAAACAAAATCTAAAGAATTGAAAATACTATAGATACCATGAACAAAAATTAAATTTAAACATTTATGTCAACAAGTAAAAAACTCTTTTGTTATTAAAAGTATTGAAAAAAGGCAATCCATATATATGGAGTTTTCAACAATTAATATAGCAGCTTGGCTGTGGATAAGCTTAAGCCAGGTTAAATTAATTTTGCTGTACAAACCATCTCTGTTACTATAGTTGTTGAAAAAACAGACAGGGTAATTTACCCTAAAATGAAAGAATTTAGGAAGAAAAATCATACACTAACTCTAACTAGAAAACATATAACTATATGGAAAGGACTAAAATTCAAGATAAAAATATGTAAAACAACAATATATTGCACTAAAAACAATAAATACATCTTTCAATAAAATACCCATACTTATTTGTTAAATAATCAGTGTCTCTACCTATCCTTACCAGGATTCAACACTTTTAACCCCTTCGGGACGGCCGCTCGCTGAAGGAAACGTGCCCACCTGCCGAGAGTTGTCATGCGCATTCCGTGCCCACCGGCCGAAGCATTTTCTCCCGCTAAGCCTAACACGCATTAAAAGTGCGCGTTACGTAATAATGCATAAAAAGTGTCCTTTACATAGAAATGAAACCATTTTTAAATATGCGGTAAACGATATCATATTTTAAATCATAAAAAAAGTTTAATTAAAATACTTGATTTTTAATAATAAAAAATAAAAATATAGTGTATTTCCCTATAATTGAAAGTACCTAAATAAACACTAGATTATTGATGCAAAATTCGAAAATATAGGAAAAAATAAATATTTACATTCAATATTATAAAATACATCAAGAAAATGGTAATAATTAACTCTTCAAAGACTTCTGACAAATCTAATTTAGGACTCCATTGACATGACGGAATTGGAATCGATATGTTAGTACTATCCTCTTCTAATTCAGAATTTGATGATTCATAACTATCTAAAGAATTCTAATAATTTATTGCTTTATCACTATCGTCGGAAAAATCCATAGCTTGTCATTTAAAATTTTACATATTTCCTCCTCGGAAAGTTAACGTGTCCTTTTAGCAATAACTGCAAAAATAAAACAGAGAGGCATAAAAACCTTTGACAGAATATCTCCCATAAAATCTCAACCCAAGAGAGAGGAGAAACTATAAGCCAATCACTCCGAAATGAGTTAAAGAGTTCTTTAACACATGCTTTTATTTACACTCGCTAGCACGTGTTTCTGTTTATACTCTCAAAAATCAAATAATTCTAATAGAATGATTCACGGACACGTGATCGACTACAATCTGACCTCGGAGAGAGATATACTAATGTACGAGACCAATCTTTTGAAAGAAACATGGAATAGTAACGCCATCTGATAGGAAACATTTTGTTCCAAATGCCAAACGCATATGTGCGGCTCTTGGCCCTGATCAGCAGTTCCGCCGTAACGCAAGGGTGCGGCGCTCGGCCCTGAGATGAATCAAACTGAAACGCATATATGCGGCGCTCGTCCCGAAGGGGTTAATATATACCGCCACTTATCCTGACATCACATATTGCCACAACAAGATTTCCAACTATGAAACTACAAAATTGACCAAATGAAATAATTAATTATGAAATTAAAGAATTAGTAAGAATTTTAATTAAAAATCTCAAAACCATTTAATAAATGTAATACACTTAGTTATCTAGAAAGTATTTGAAAATTGGAAAAACTGTCTATTATAAGGAATATTTCAATTTAAGAATCGTGGCGCCATCATATATATATATATATTAAAAATATTAAAACTCATATAACATTTTCATCATATACACCTATTAAACCCTCATTTATATATATATAAAATTCAAAAATACAAAAATTACATAAATAGAAAATACAAAAATTACATAACTACGAGACAAATTTTATATGTATATAGTAAATAAAAACATCAAATATCAATTCAGCAATTTACACAAATATGCACTATATTTGTAATATACATAATTATTAGGATTAAATAAAATTACCCTATCCATAATCATACACTTAAGATACAAAAG
Source organism: Araneus ventricosus (assembly GCA_013235015.1). NCBI lineage: Eukaryota > Metazoa > Arthropoda > Arachnida > Araneae > Araneidae > Araneus > Araneus ventricosus. The sequence goes on along the minus strand of BGPR01000045.1, from coordinate 791,235 downwards.
AACACTTGGCATAAAACTATTAGCACTAATAATTAACCATACTTGAAAAAGACAATCCATATTTGAAATTCCAACAATCAAAGTAGCTAATTAGCATGGGGACTCGTTCGTCGTATTAATCTAGATTTCTGGCGCCAACCCTCCAGGAAGCCAATTGTTGGATAATACAAAAAGGGGAATATGTCCCAGAATCATCTCGAGATGAGAATAACAAAATAGAGAAAATAATATTAACTAACCCAGTATACATACTAAGTATTCAAAATTAATATAAACATACTATTATACAAACAAACTTTTCATAATAAAATATAGCAAATTCTATTTAAAATTGCAAAATTAAATCTCTGTGTAAACTTTTTCATCTTACTATATATATTTTTTTATGTCTGACCCATGTACCAAACAATGCAATGAAGTTCCGCATTTAAGTGGAAATGGTATTTTTAATTTAATTGTTTTATTACTAATATAAAACACTAAAATAAATATTAAATTTAAATTAAATTTAACCTATTAGAATAATAAAAAATAGCTTTATCTATAAATAAAAAGTTAGTCTTTATATGATGTAATCAAAACCTTTAAAATAGTGGCACCATATACCTTTGAAATAAAATCTTATTGCTAAATACAACATATACGATCATAAAAAGGATAATTTAAGTGAAAATACTTAATTGGGGAATAAATAAAAAGACAAATGTTAATTTATTGGTTTTAAATATTTCTTATTAATATAAGCATAAAAGAATTTTCTAGGATACCCATATCTCAAAGCATATTCAAAAAATACATTAATTTAGGACTACCGACTATTAATATCTGTGACCAGAATATTGCTTCTGTGAATATAATTTATTACAATATTTTTATATATTAAACGACTTATGTTGCTATTCCAAAATGGTAACCTATTTATATTGAGCTGAAAAGTGTTTCCTTAATAAATCATGCACTGAGAATTTTGATAATTTATTATTTTTATTACAAGATCAAGAAAATCTGCAGAAGAATAGTTGTCGTTAGTTCTCAGTAATATCTGGTAATGTGCATAAAAAATTAGACGAGGACATTCCTGACCACCGTTGATGATGAGGGCGACACCTGAGTTTTTTTTTTTTTTTGGCAACCTCCTCTCCAAAAGTCTACACCACACCAGAGGGAGGAATTTGACCGCATACGTATGATTTAACGTGCAACAGGCAACACAACGATATTCAATGGAGTCGGGTTTCGAACCAGGAAACTCTCCGGCTCCAAAGCCGAGACCTTACCACTTGCCAACAACTTCCAAAAGAGTTGACTCTTACAAGACCTATTTTTTAAAATTTATTTAAAAATGTTTTTTGATTTTCATTTCTAGAATAAAACATGGGAAAAATACTTTTAAAAATCCTATTTTGTTTTCTGAAAAACAGCCTGTTACGTGCTGTAATAATAATAACCTTTAATCGTGTTAATTATTAAAATTTTGAATTTCAAATGTGGGGTCGTAATGAAACTGGTGAGTTGTCTCCAGTTTGTCACCGGAGGTTCGAAACTCGACTCCCGAATGCATAAAAAGATTAAGGGAGACCGCGGCAGGTTTACACACTTTTTAAACTTTTATTTTTCTGTTTTGAGGCTTTAAAGTATTTCTTTCATTTTCATTAACAATTAATTAGTTAGACTTTAAGGCATGTAGTGCATATTTTTAAATACTTTAAATTATCATATTTTTGTAATTATACCATTTTCTTTACAATGATGTCACCTTGCCCATGACCGGGGCAAGTTTACACACCACCAAAAATGATTAAATAGAAGGCTTACAGTGATTAAAATACAACAAATTAAATACAAAGAAACCTAGTTTATTTCAAAAAGTACATAAATAGATTAAAAACAATTACAATAAATCCTCATAGATTTGAAAATCACTCTCACAATTGGTTGGTATCTACAAGTTGGAACACACGCGATTTCATCGCCAATATGGTTACCTGAGGAATCAAGCGGATTAGTTCCATTGGCAACCCATCGGCTAGATCGCTTACATCATGGCAAACGTTTCTCGTGATTTGAGTTGTTTACATATTTCGCGGATTTTTAAATAACTTAAAATATTTATTAAATATTTAATTAAATAATAAAATATATTTTAATTAGGATGATTTCAATTAGTAAAAAAATGACAAATATAACTTGGGTTTATTTAGTGATTACATATTTTTCCGAACATATAATTAAGAGATTTTTCTTTGCCTTATGATAAAAATCGTTTGCATGGAATTTTTGAAGTTGTTTGGTCATATTTTGGAATTCTTCGTTTGGAATGCTGTCTTCACCTGTGTGATGGTTTCCTTGATGCTCCGCATTATTCATTTCTTTTTCATATATTGAGAGCGTTTCCTCCCAAGTGCAAATATTAGAACTGAGTAAGTCTTAATTTTTACTATTACTTGTTTTGAGTGCTACTAAGGGCAAATGTTCTGCTGTTTCATTAGGGTAATTAAAAGAAGCTGATTACGTACATTCACTAAGCTAGCGAAGCTACTAGGATCCCACTTTGCCGAAAGCGAAGCCGCTGATGTTTTTTTAAGTTAAAAAAATTTGCCCGGTGCCCCTTCAGATGCCGCAGGCTTCGCGAGCACAATTTTTCCTGCTTCATTAGAATAATTAAAAGCAACAGATTCCGTACATTCAATGAGCTAGGAAAGCTAATAGTTCTGTTGAAATTCTACATTTAAAACGGGAAATAGTGCAACGACAAACCACAAACGCATTGGGTTCAAAACGAGTCAACATGAAACGATTAACCTTTAACTGTGACCAATGGACGTTTGTTTATCTTTAGCTTGGCGACTTGGCGCGGTTTTAACTACGCTGTGTTCCAACCTCACAATTATACAAACAAAATACTTTGAATTGACATTGGTAATACATGAGCCCACCTCTTACATCCGGTGCATTGTGCCCACTGTTCGCCAGACGTTGATTCTTCGTATGGATTTAAACAGTAAATACACAGTTTTCATCGTCATCGGAATCAAAAGTTTTCTTTTTGCGCTCAAAATTTACTTTCAGAACAAGGTTTTTATTATTTTAAATTTCTTTATACACACTTTTTTTTTTATTATTATAACGTGTTCTAGTGGAACTCATTAACTGAGACATAGTATGATGGACTGATGCTAATTTCCTCTTCATTGATTTGTCCTTCTATATTTGTAAAGCATTTTTTACAGGTGCATATGTAAGAATTGATGTTTGCTTTTTTTCCTACCTCTGTTACTTCTTTTCCTTGGCCCTGGCTTTTTGAAATGGCCTCGCAGCTTCAGGTGTTGGGAATGACTTTGTAATGCAAGTGCCACTTGTGCCAGTTATAACAAAAAAATGGCGATGGGGCAAGTTTACATACTGTGTAAACCTGCCCCATGAATTGTGTGTAAACTTTCCATTTTTTCCAAACATCGCCATTTTTTTTGTTATAACTCAGCATATAATCTTGATTCATAATGAAGATAGTCAACTAAATAGTTTAAAATAACCGCAAAAGAACGACCCAAGAGGATAATCCATAATAAGTTATAATGTTCTACTAGTACGAGCTCTATTAAAGTCAATAAGTAAGGGTAAAAATTTAATAAAATGGTAAAAAATCAGGAAAGTTGTACACTTCACGATCCACTTTCAATACTGACTCCAAACTTGCGTGTGTATTAATGGAGGCCGAGACACTTCTTCTGAAACGACATGTAGTGCTACCCGACAAATGGTATATGAAATATATGCCTTGTGTAAACTTACCCCTGTACCAAACTTGCCCCGGTCTCCCCTATCATTCATTTTCCTGGTTTGGAATTGACTTATCCGATATATCTGCTTTGAGTGTATTTACATAACTATCGATAACAAGGTAGAACAATTACTGCTATTTAGTTAGTTTCTCGAAGTTGCACTATGTCTTTTTCTAGAGTAGAATTCTATCAATATGTATAAAAGACTTTTTGCGCTGTATTAGGATCTTCAGATTTCTTCCAAACTGTTTCTTAGTTACTAGAAACAGCAATGATCAAATACATACATGGAGATCAAGTTTCCTTCCAAAACATTTTATTTAGCAAGGTTCTTGTTAATAAGTATAAATGGAGCTAAAAATTACTCTAAAACACTGATCCCGATATCATGTACAAGACACTGTATAAGCACAGTGATAAAATATCTCAAAACACTAAGAGCAAATTTAAACTTGTATAAAGAAATATTACAATTTAGTTTCGATTAAAGGCACAAGTCGTCAGTCAAGCAAATCGAGAAGTACTGACAGTAGGAATTCTAAATAAAGATAAAACAATCAACTCAACATACTTCTCAAAATTACAATCAAATTATACTTCCCAATTGGAAAGAAAATCTACAACTACATTACAACCTTGACAAATTTATACTGTTCTTATCAGTATTAACTTTTGATGCACACTGCCAGGTTCCCGTATGACATTTCTTAACTGCTATGGCGACTTCAACAGCGACCAATTTACTAAGCACTGACGGCAGAATATTATAAAACGTGCCGTGCAATTCATCATCATGTACCATTCTATCTTTACTTGAAGATATCGGGTACAAAGCAGGCGTACCGTCGACATCATAAAACGACACATAAAGAGATGCCTTCACTCTATGATTCGAAGAATCCTTTCTCTTTAACTTAATTGAAAAGGTGTAAGAATCATAAACCTCCGACACTCGTTCGCATTTCAGTTCCATCTTCCATGAAGTTGGTATGGTTCGACACTGGGTATTATATTCCAGCGGGTGGAAAGTTCTTTCTATAAAATCCAGGCGATAAACTTTAAACTTATAAATAATTTTATGTCCATCCGATACTTGCTCATCCCTAGTTACAACTCCTTTAAGATTACCTTCAGCCATCTTCGTAAACCTTATTTTTTAGATAATCATGTTGATCGAAAAAGAAATCTAAAAGGAATTCTATTTAATTTCATAACATACCAATAACTGTGGAAAGACTAAATAGCCATCAAGACCTAATACACAGAGAGGCGATTCGCAGTTAAGTATACAGAATTACCCTTCTCAGATCACTTCAAAATGCATTTCAAGGTCCACTGCAAAAAAGCGAATTCGTCTTTCTGAAATTTTATCCCACAACATTATTGTATTCATGTTAATTTTGAAAAATTTATTTAAATATTTTACGAGTGAATAACAACAGCAAAATGATGCATAGTGCTTGTACATAAATTTTAAGCTATTACTTTCTGATATTAATGCAGGCGAAGAGATTCGATATTCGCTTTAGGGGTACAAAACGGCTGTTCTACGTCACATTAAAAAACATCTTATTTAAGAACACATTATTCTTTTAATAATCGAGTTAAGTTTTCTCTCATCTAAAATGCTACCGATTAAGTAGTTAGTTAGACTCCTTCGGTGTTTCATAAGAAAAGCCATCGCCTTTAGTAGTTCGTAAAACTCCTAGTGGTTTATTCTGGTACCCCCGGTTGGGTTGGGAGACGTGAATTTTCCCGTTGTTAACGGCGGAAAAAGTGATCTCCCCAACCCACCGAATACTCAAATAAACCTATTACAATAACAAAAAAAAACATTTTCTTAAATACCAAACCCCAATGAAGCATTAAAGAACGGTTTGCCATTGTGGAGATTTGATTATGGGGTCTATTCGGTACCCCCGGTTGGGTTGGGAGTAGGTTGGGTTCCGCACGTTGCTGCTTAGACAACCAGGGGGAGTACCAGAATAGACCCCTATTAGATCTACCTTTCGACGGGTAAAACCGACCTAATAAGCACACTTGCCATTTTTATTATATAGGCGTCAAATAAATGCTCCCGATCAAAGATTAATACACCATTTTGAAGCTAACCAGTGGTACTGACGGCAGGAAATGTAAGAAATCTTCAACAGCATGAAGGACGGCGGTACGAGTTTCGATATCATCAAACATATGCCGTGTATACAAGGGGTCTATTCTGGTACCCCCGGTTGGGTTGGGAGTTGGGTTGGGTTCCGTTGTTAACGTGCGGACCCCTAAGATGTTTCACATTCATTTCGACCTGTTTGAGAACGGTCTCAAATGGTGTAGCGTGGTAGTACAGTTATAATAACGGCCCGTTTTGAAGCAACAAGAACCTCGCAATGAAAAGCTAATGCGAATTTTTTAATTAAAAATTTACTGGACTTGTTTTCCTGTTTTTTTCCGAGATATATTTTGTAATTCTTTGAATAAAAAATTGTATCATATGCATTTTGAGGGTAACGTATGCCTGCAACTCAGTGTTCAGGAAATAAACCACCATGCTTGAACTCATTAACTATTAACCACTTAATGCACCAATTTAAGTTAACTCTATGGTAAAGCCGGATTTAACTCTGTTGAGAGCATTAAGGGGTTTTTTTTTGTTATTTATGGAGCCGTTAAGACATAGCCACTCTGATCAAAGGTGGAAAAATAGCTTACCATGGACATTCAAAATTGGTGAATTTGGTGGTAAATATACACGGCCTTAAATAATTTAACAATTGTGTTTGAACATTAGAAATGATTACAACATTAGAAATAACATTCAGCATAGACATTTAACAACTGGAAACGCACGTAAAAATTGATCTCGGAAGAAGGTTCTCCGAAACCTCGTATCTTTCAAAGATCGTCGCTCTTATTCCGACCTTCTGCTTCACTGCGAATCGTGTTAATTAAAGTTTTGAATTTAAAATGTGGATCGTAATGAGGCTGGTGCGTTGTGTCTAGCTCGTCACCGAGGGTTCGAATCTCGAGTCAAGATTACTTAAAAAGCTTTATCATTCATATTCCGGGTTTGGTTAGGTTAGGTTAGGTTATATTAACGTCCCGTTTTGAAGCAACACGAGGGCTATTTAGGGACGGACCTCGTAATTTTGAACCGCGGTCAGATATTCCGGGTTTGGAATCATCTTATGCGATATACAGAGTTCCCACTTATATCCGTTACACCCCCCTTAACTTCAAAACGGTGTCAGCGTAGACCATAAAGTTGGTGTCTAAGTATAGTAAAAACGCTATGCGCTACTCGATGAGGCAACTTAAAACGCCATCTATTGGCAAATTTTGGAATTAGCGGTCCTGTTTCTTAAAAGGTAAATGATACGAGCAAAAACTCAATTAGAAAGTTGTAGAGCACTCTCGATTTAGTACGAAAAGATACTTTGCGCACATAAATACTAAAAACAGAATGTAAAAAATGAACATTTGTTTGATTGTGATTTTCAAAACTATGGCGTCGTGAAACGCGAGCGAAACGAGAAATCCAGTCCAGAGTGTAAATGTGTATAGTGGCTAACGAAGAGCATTTTGAGAAATATGAATAAATGATCCATAAGACAGGGACTTGTTTCAGTTTCTTTCTTCCCCTCTTTATGACATGACAATTTTCGAAATCGTGACCAAACAAATGTTAATTTCTTGCATTCTGTTTTGAGGTTTAATGTGCGCAAGGTATCTTTTCGTACTAAATCGAGAGTGCTCTACAACGTTGACTTTTTTCTCGTATCTTGCACCGTTTACGAGATAAGACCGCCAATTCTAAAATTTGCAATTAATGGCGTTGTAAGTTGCCTCTTCGAGTATCGCATAGCCTTTTTACTATACCTAGACACCAACTTTATGGCCTAAAGCTGTCACCGTTTAGAACTTAAGGGGGGTGTAACGAATATAAGTGGGAACCCTGTATTTGCTTTGCATTTACGAGGATGGATCCAAAAAAAAGTTTAAAAGAGTAATAAAAAAATATTTATTAAACAATAGACAGAAAATACAAAAGGAGATTAAGAGGCATATTTGCCGATCACTTTTCAACATAATCACCAAATCTATTTAGGCATTTATCTGATCGCAGGACAAACTTGTTTAACTCAACTTTGTAGAAATCACGTCCCCTGGCCCTAGAGCATGTTCTCGGCAGCTCTTTTCGCATCACTGTTTGAAGATAACTTTGTTCTAGATAAATGTTTGGAATTCAGATTAGGTGCCAAATATGGACTATAAGGGATGTGGCACCAAACTTTCAACTTAAACTTTTGCAGCAATTCTTGAGTTTTGCGATTGGTATGCGTACGGTCATGCAGGACAATGACACCATCACTCAACATGCCAGGACGTTTGCGTCCGATGGTCCATTGACCCTTTCCTTTCCTTTCTCCGAAATTGAAGGAATATTTATCTGGAATAAGGTTCTCTTCAGACAGTGATGTGAAAACAGCTGCCGAGAACTGGCTCAATAGGCAGGTACGCGATTTCTACGAAGCCGGGTTACACAAGTTTATCCTGCGTTCAGATAGATTCAGAAATATGTATAGCGATTATGTAGAAGAGTTATCGGCAAGAATGCCTCTTAACCCTCCGAATGCATAGTTTTTAAAAAAATTACTATTGAGATGCAATGTTTTAAAACGTGTTCAAATACCGTTGAACCAAGTGAATCGTTATTTACGTACACAAGTTTATTAGTACAATATGATTCAACGTTTCAATAATACCAATTAAACCAATTACCTTGCGAAAATCGCAGGATGCAGCAGAAAACAGACGAACTTCCAATCCGCGGAAATCACGAGGTATGCAGCCAGAGAGTCAATTCCCTTTTGTATTTACCTGTCTTATTGTTTAATAAATAATTATTTATTACACCTGCAACCATTTTTTTGGATCCTTCCTCGTACCTAACTGTTTATAGAAAGGTAGGACTATTACTATTCTTTAGTTAGTATCGCGAGGTTATATAATGTGTTTTTCTGGAGTGAAATTTGTATCAATATGTATAAAAGACTTCTTTTATGCTGCGTTAGGATCTTCCGATTTACTTTAAAACATTATCTACTAGAATTGCTGCAATGCTTTTAACTATCTATCCCATAGTCTACTTAAGTTTATCACAAAGTTCGAAGAGAACGTGCAGAAACAGCAATGATCAAAAATATAAATGAAGATCAAGTTTCATTCAAAATTAAATTTTATTTGACAAAGTACTTCTTAATGAGTAAAAATGGAGTTAAAAATTACTCCAAAACGCTGATCCCGATATAACACATAAAACTTTGTATAAGAACAGTAATTAAATATTTCATAACACTAAGGGCAAATTTAAACTTGTATAATGAAACATTGCAATTTAGTTTTGATTAAATGGAAAAGTAGTCAATCAAGAAATCGAGAACTGATGACAGTAGGAACTCGGAATAAAAGGTAAAACAATCAACTTAACATACTTCTCAAAATTACAATCAAAGTATACTTCCATATTGGAAACAAAATCTACAACTACATTACAACTTTGACAGATTTATACTGTTCTGATCAGTATTAACTTTTGATGCACATTACCAGTCGGTTCCCGTATGACAGTTTTGAATTCTTATGCAGACTTCAACAGCAACCACTTCTCTAAGCAATGCCGGCAGAATGTTATCTGACGTGCATTGCAATTCACCATCTAACGGGCCTTGCAATCCATCATCATGTACCATTCTATCTTTAATTGCAGATATCGGTTTAAAAGCAGGTTCGTCGTCGACATCATAAAATGACACATAAAGAGATGCCTTCACTCGATGCTCTGAAGTATCATTTCTCCTTAACTTAACTGAAAAAGTGTAAGTACCATAGACCTCTTGCACTCGTTCGTATTTCAGTTCTATCTCCCACGAAGTTGGTATGGTTCGACACTGAGTATTATATTCGAGCGGGTCGAAAGTTCTTTTTACAACATCCAGGCGATAAACTTTTAACTTGAAAAGGACTTTATGTCCATTCGGTATTTCCACATCCCAAGTCACTACTTCGTTAGGATTACCTTCAGCCATCTTCGTAAACCTTATTTTTTAGAAAATGATGTTAATCGAAAAAGAAATCTGAAAGGTATTCCATTTAATTTCATAAAAATGCCAATAAATGTAGAAAAGCAAAATACACATCAAGAACTGATACACAGAGAGGAGAATCGCAGTTAAATATGCAGAATTACCCTTCTCAGATCACTTCAATATGCATTTCAAGGTCCAATGCAAAATGCCGAATTTGTCTTTTCTGAAATTTATCCCACAGCATTATTGTATTCATGTTAATTTTGAAGAATTTATTTAAATATTTTACGAGTAAATAACAGCAACAAAAAGATGAATTGTGCTTTCACAGTAATGTTTATTTTATTACTTTCTGATATTAAGGGGTCTGTTGTGGTACCCCCGATTGGTTAACGAGCGGAAAAAGTGACGTCACCCAACCCAACCGGGGGTACCAGAATAGACCCGTAAGGCAGGCGAAGAGACACGATATTCTCCTTTCAGGTTCAAACCGATGTTCGACGCCACATTAGAAAACATCTGAATTAATAACTCATTATTCTTTTAATAGTCTAGTTAAGTTTTCTCTCATCTAAAATGTTGTCGGCTAAGAAGTTAGTTAGACTCTTTCGGTGTTCTATAAGAAAAGCATTCGCCTTTCATTAATTCATAAACCTTCTTAGCGTTACAATAACAAAATAAAAATAAACTTTTCTCAAATAACCAAACCCCAAGGAAACATTGAAGAACAGTACGTCATTATGGAGACGTGATTATTAGATCTACCTTTTGACGGGTAAAACCGATGTAATAGCACGCTTGCCATTTTTATCATAGAGGCGTCAAACAAGTGCTCCGGATCGAAAATTAATACACCGTTTCGAAGCTAGCCAGTGTTACTCACGATAGGCAATGTAAGAAATGTTGCACAGCATAAAGGACGGGAAAAGAGTTTCGATTTCATCAAACATATGCCGTGTATGCAAGATGTTGTACATTAATTTTGACCTGTTTGCAAACCCTCTCAAATGTTGTGGCGTGGTAGTACAGTTATATTAACGTTCCGTTTTGAAGCAAAATGATTGCTATTTCGGTACGAACCTCCTAATTGTGAATCATGGTCAGATGATGAGACCTGAGCCGGTACTCCTTCTCCCAAGGGCGTATATATGCCTCCCCCAGAAAACAGAAAAAAAGGTAAAGTAATAAGTAGTTATTATTCGGTTGGCGTTTGATCGCAAATGATTTCCGTACTTTTAGCTTCCAAAAAATATAGATGGCACCAGAAGTACCCTGAATTTAAAATATGGGCGCGTAATGAAGGTGTGGCCTTGTTTTGAACTATATCATACCAAGGATAATTTCACTAAATAACGTATTTTATTCGCAAAATTTTATACCTATACATATACAACTTTGGCACCAAATTTGACAAGAAAACTAAGTTGACAATAGTGAAGAGACCTCGTCGAAATCTCGAATAGGTTCGAAGATTCTGGAATATTACAAAAGGTCCAACAAGCAGTGTAATGGAGAACGACGCTTTATTCCATGAATAATTCAGAAAACACGAAGCACAGGTAACATAGAAAGCAGCATTTGTACAAATTAGCAATGCAAGCAGACAGCAAATCATTAAGAATAATAGAAACAGCTGTAACAATAGCGTCCAGCGTCTAACAGCTGATCAAGTAGCACAGCTAATAAGACTCCAAAGAGAGATTATTCCCTCATTGGGGTTCCTCCTATATTTATATTTTTCAAACAGGGCGTGACGTCAAATGGAATATTCTAGAAGAAGCTCCATATCTCCGTTCTTAATAGAGATATAGCGATAATTCTTGTATTTTCGAGAACCTTCATTTTGTCACCAAAGTCATGGGTTATTGGCTTGGTCTCCCCCCGATATCTAGTAAGAGCCTCTGTAAATCTCTTATTCCAACTATAAGATTAACATGGCAGGGAAGAGACATTACAGCTTTGTAACACTATACTTATCTGCATTTGCAGTTCCATTAATTATTTCAGTGGATGGACTACTATGTAATACTATACTTATCTGCAGTTACAGTTACATTAATTATTTCAATGGATTCCACTATGGAAAAATGTCAATTACAAAGTAGAGTATTATTTGTTAAGTACAAAAGGACGGCTTTTGTATATTAATACTAAGAACAGAACGCTCAAAATTCACATTTGATTATTCTCGATTTCCGAAACTGTGACGTCACAAAACAGTTCACAAAGAGAAAAACAATTAGTTACTTCAAGGTACCTTAATTTTCGGTGTCCAAAGTGCTCTCCTTCATCTAGAATACTGATATGAGCCCTTGTTTTAATTTCACTTTGCGCACGTTTTAGCATATATTTGGGTGCGCTAGTATGAGCAGCAGTAATACTTCATCGAAATCCCTGCAATGTTCGAGGAAAGATCACATACACCTGCTGTTTGAGTTATTCCCACAGGGTAAATTATAATGGGTCCGAAAAATAACATCTTCTCCTCTTGTCCATGTCTTGTGACGTTACAATTTCGGGGATTGCGAACAAACAAATGTGCATTTTAAGCTTTTTATTCCTTGTACTAATGTGTAGAAGGTGCCTTTTTGTACTAAATCGATAAAGTCTAAAACTTTGTGATTTACATTTCCCCGCTATTTTGTACCGTTTTCGAGATAGGAACGCTAACTTCGATGTTTTCCATCAATTAGCGCTGTAAAGGATCTCATCGCATAACGCATAGACGTTTTACTATACCTAGACACTACTTTCATTTCATAAATGCATTTCAAGCTCAACTGCAAAATACCGTATTGTCTTTCTAAATTTTATCCTATAACATTATTGTATTCATGTTAATTTTGAAGAATATATTTAAATATTTTACGTGTGAATAGCATCAACAAAAAAGTTTTTCGTGCTTGCACAGAAATTTTAAGCTATTACTTTTTGACATTAATGCAGGTGAAGAGACTCCATACTCTCTTTACGGGTTCAAACCAATGTTCACAACGCCACATTAGAAAACATCTGAATTAGGGGTCTATTCTGGTACACCCGGTTGGGTTGGGAGACGTCACTTTTTCCGTTGTTAACGGCCTTGAAAAGTGAAGTCCCCCCCCCCAACCGGGGGTACCAGAATAGACCCCTTAATAACACATTATTCTTTTAATAGTCGAGTAAAGTTTTCTCTCATCTAAAATGCTGCCGATTAAGTCATTAGTTAGACTCCTTCGGTGTTTCACAAGAAAAGCCATCGCCTTTAGTAGTTTGTAAAACTCCTAGGCGTTACAATGAAAAAATAAGCATAAACCTTTTCTCAACTAACCAAACCCCAAGGAAACATGTAAGAACTGTGTGCCATTGCGGAGATTTGATTATTAGGTCTACCTTTCGACGGGCAAAAGCGACCTAGTAGGAACACTTGCCATTTTTATTATATAGGCGTCAAAATAAGTGTTCCCTATCAAAGATTAATACACCATTTTGAAACTAACCAGTGTTGCTGTAAATGTAACAACTGTTGAACAGCATGAAGGACGGCGGTACGAGTTTCGAAATTATCAAACATATGCCGTGTATGCAAGATGTTTCACATTAATTTCGACCTGTTTGCAAACGGTCGCAAATGGTGTAGTGTGGTAGTACAGTTATATTAACGGCCCGTTTTGAAGCAAAACGAACCTCGTAATTTTGAATTATGGTTAGATGATGAGACCTGAGACGGCACCCCTTCTCCAAACTTCTACAGACTAGCGGGAAGGTGTTTGACCTCGACATCGACAGAAGGTAAGTTCACCAGGCCCGTGCCCACGGCGAATCTTTCATGGAATCGAGTCTTGAACCAATACTTCCTATTTAAGAATTGTTGCTTGAACCCACGACCCTCCGCTTTTTAAATCGGGACTCTGCAACGAAGCCACCACGAGAGCATGGCATGACGGCACAGCTGTCGTTCTCGGTATGTGACCACTTTTCAAATTTACTAGAACTATCTTCCGATAGTGTCTGTGTAATTTTGTTGCCGCTTTTTAATAGCTAAAACATTTCTACATATTAGTTTTTGGAAATATCTATTTCTAGAACGTCCCGTGTTAAAATATCCGAATGAAGGATTTTCGAGAAAAATATATTTCTCTTGGGAGATCAGCTCATGAGAGTATTGTGTAGTTATGTAAAGTTAGCAAAGTCAATAAGTAAAGCAAAACTGGTGTATATAATTTTGGGAACAGTGAATAAGCGCCCAGTGTTTGTTAAACATTTAAAAGGATATTTTGGTAAGAAAACCTCCAATTGATCTTAAATTTGTGAATTTTGTCTACACATTTTTTCTTGAAGGGAGAATCATAAAACTCGCCAGTTTGCACGCAGATGGGGTCTTGTATTTATATATAGTGCACTCCCGATTATCCGGGTTAATCGCCGGGAGGGATCGCATTGACAATAGAAAAACACGGACAATCCGAAAACTCCTTTTAATTAAAGAAAAAAAATGAACATCAGTACAAAAATATAAAAATTACTTATATGTGCATGCTGTATAACATCAAACTAGGTATTTTCCTTTTAATATTTGCTGCTTAAAAAATCTGTAATGAGTCTTTGCTTCTGCTGTTTGTTCATCTCTTGTCGTATATCGACACATATTTTACGAACCGCAGTAATGTCACCGTAATCAAATCCTCTTTGTCCCCTATAATCTAACAAAGTTTCCACAAATTGTAAAGCAGCAGAATGATAAATTGCGTTTCCCTCATTTAGTGCATCTTCTGCATCAGAACTAGCTTATTTTCCATCATCAAGTTTAAGGATTTCTAATTTTTGTTTAACTTTTAAAACGCTTCGCTACTAACTGACGATAAACAAGACGCAAAAAGTAAAGGAACACGTGCGAAAGCGAAAGAGGAAGTAGAAGTTAAAGAATGACGTGTCGGGTAGAAGCGTGTTCGTACGAGAATGACCTAGCAGGATGTGGATGATTCATTTCTCGGAAAATTAGGGGTTGAACCGTTAGAGATAGCACGTGGAGGAAGGAAAAATCTATTCTTTAGCCTCCGCCGTCACGGCTCACTAGTTTCACGGAATAAATCTCTCGATCCAACATCAATTTTACATGCGCGATAAGCATGAAAATGTTTCTCTTTAAATCTTTTGCGAATCCGGAATGAGCACGGATAATCCGCAAACAGATAAATGGAGAGTATACTTTGTCTATCGCATAAAGATGGAATACCAGCAGGAAATTTGAAACTGACCATTTTTAAACTAATATTACCCATTGTTTTGAATGGCAGAATTCATGTTATTGTACAATCAACTGATATCACTTACAGGAAGTCCTGCCTCGACTTCTCAAGAGCCATTACCCCTGCCTCAGATTAATTAAATGTACGTCTTTGAGAGAATATGGATAGATAGCTCTCTCAGGATTTCAGTGATGTGTCTGGATTAATGCTCCATGAGCAACTATATACCGACTTGACAGAGAAGCCTTTATGGAACACACAGTACTGCTGGTGAAAATAAAGTCTTTTATAGATATAGGTCTACTTCTTGCGCCAATAACAATATTGGGCCATGTCCTCTTCAGTGACGAGTCAAAATTACAAACCCAATGTAATTTACAATAAATTTTCATTTGGAGAGAAAATAGTGTCCGCTATTATCTTTCCAAAATCTTCCAATAAATGGGAAGTTTTATCTTTCACGAAAGCATCTATCTTTGTGTGGGGACAATATGTTGAATGGATGTTCATCTAGGAGACTCCACAAAAGAATGCACAGAAGCCATCTTCACATATCAACTTTAGGAGCAAAGAAAGTGTTTCATGCCTTTCTTAATTGTTCTAAATTAAAGGAATCTATTTAGCCACAAGAACAGGAAAAAAATCAGATTAACCATTGTTTGTATTCATACCACCTTCGATCATAATTTTTTGTATATATAATTATTCATGGCACCTTTTTTCATAATGAAAATTTATCTACCTTCTTCTGTCTTGAGTTTCCATTATAAGGAATCCAGCAGAAAAAGTTTCTGAATTTTTAATTACTTTTATATAAATTCTAATTTATATGCAAATAAATTTCAGTATATGTTTATTCTTGCATCGCTTCCAAATGCCTGGAATGATTAATAAATCTTGGTACACATGTTTTTCAGTGGCTGATTAAGGGGTATATAAATATTAATCCCATCCTTTTTTAGATTAGGGGGGCAAATGACATGGAATTTGAAACGGCTGCAACAGTTTTAATAAAACTTTGTACACATATTCCTAATTGGTCGACTAAAGTCTAGTAGGGATAAATAAACATTTTCCCAATTCTTAAGCTTAGGTTTATGTATTGTAAAAATACAGATAAAGAAACCAATCGAAACAAGACTTCATTCAAATGCTAACTTGTCCAATTAAAAATAAGGAGTTCAATCTTTTAATCCCCCTTAGGATGGCAATTACCACCAAGGCATGTGTAAATGCTCATTTAGAATGGCTGGAGTAATTTTGATGAAGAGTGTCGTCAGTTAAGACATTTTAATTGTTGAAATTTTAATTAAACAATGAATCCCACGTTAAGAAATCGGCGCTAACAAAACACCTTCTGGATAGAGTAGAGGTAAAATATCGAAGGACATTGGACATAAAAATTGGTCTGTTTGTTAAGAGTTCCAAAAATAATAATTTTCAGTTAAGTGTACTTTTATTAACATCCCATTTTTAAAGCAACATGTAAAATGGAAAGATACAAACTTATTTAAATTGGCATGTGTAATTTCTGTTGATTCCTCCCAATCCTCCTGAATAATGTGGTTGGAAGAGTTACTTAAAAATTGTAGAGAAAAGTATAAATTCCCAATATTGATTTCAAGTTGATCCTTATGAATGTTTAGAAGTGTGTGTCTCTCCGAGTGTTGGGAACTGATTATATAGCTCTAAATCCGGATTATCTGAATAAATGTTGAATTATCAACCGAAAGCAATGTCCTTTTTCTGTAGGGGATTTTATGCTCTTTAGTATATTAGGGAGATATTATGGAAGTCAAGCTGTTATTCAAGATATTTATCTCAGAAAAAGGATCTAAAATCCATGATGTTGGCTGGAAAAACACTCAATAGAGATGTTAGGAATTCAGTGCCAGTTGTAGGTGGCGCTGTGTGGATTTATCTTGTATGTATTCTTGCTCACTTGTAGAGTAGTCACTCCGTAAATAAACTTCATATAATATACATGCGTTAAAGCAACTCTACACTCTGTCCATTTCTACGCACAGTAATACGAGACCCAGGCTATCTGCAAGATAGACCCATTGAAAAGGGTTACAAGAAATATTGCCGTTTTGTATGAATTTGTGAACATTAAGTGATAAAAATGCTCTCAAATATGACCATAAAATATATAAATGCCTATAATATTTATTCAAATTTGTAGAAATAATAATAGTATTATTTCTAAATTCATTAACTTTACAACAAAAACTCTTTCCAATTCCGATGAGCACTTGTTTCATTCCCAAATATCAGAAGTGCAGTCTCCGGTTGGAAATCTCATTTCGTGGGCTAGAATATTTCCTTCCTGACCAAAATCCACTAGAAAGTTTGGATCCAAAGCCATTCCACCACATTCTGTATTCACATGAACTAGAAGCATCATGGATCCCTTCCTAAATAAAAATATCACATTAAATAAAAGGAAGCAGAAACTATAGAATAAGGTCACTCTTTGCATCAAGTGAAAAAATTAATGATTGAAATCTTACGCTCTCTCTGTATATATTATATGGTGGGTTCAGAGTTGAAGTGGACCATATTTTCCCCATTTTGAGCTAATACTGCTTGGTAGTGTAGAAATTTTATTTTTCTGTTTAATAAGGTTTCGAGTCCATAATTCAGTTTGTATACACCAGGCAGCAAGAACAATTAGAAGTTGTTTTAAATGTAGCTGATCAACTTTGAGAGCTATTTTCTTGAAAGTGAATCTCGTGGACTTGTTCAACTTAACTCTGAACCCTCTATATAAATGAAATTACTCTCACTGATCACAAAATCCCCAAACCACTTGGAGTAGAAGCTTTAAATTTGGTAGGGGGTTGCTTCATAGGCAGTAGGTTATAAATTAACGACCCTTTTTGAAGCAACATAAGGGCTATTTTGAGATGGGCCTCGCAATTTTGAACTGATGTCAGATGACTAGGACGACACCCGATTTGGCACCCTCTCCAAACCTCCGCACCATACCAGCGAGAGAACGTTTACCTACTACGTACGATTTAAGGTACAACAGGCTCACATACACGGCGGATTTTCAGAAAAATTGGGTTGCGAATATGGATACCTCCTGTTCGGAAGCAGAGATCTTACCACTAGGCCACCACGGCCCTCTTTCGTGGTAGATTCTCATTAAAAGCGATTATTTTTTGGAAATTTTATAGTTAAAAAATTTCGTTTAATTTTTTTATTATTTTTCCGCCATAATTTCGGAGTTGTGATGTTAAGATGGTGTAAATCAAGCTTTTTTAAACATCTTTTGGCACGAAATAAGTTGATTTCTAAAAGCCATGTAGAACATCAGAAAATAACCGATTTGCTCCCTAGGTAATGCGATGCGTGAAGAGAGTTTAAGTGTGAGTTACTTCCTAGCGTAAAATGTCACTTTACCTCTAATGGGTTCGATTTGACTATGCGCTTTAAATTACTTTTGGCGCCTTTTATGCCATTTCTCATTTACCATTATTGAATATCCTTCCTATGTACTGCTTCATTTTTTATTCACTTATTTATTTTCATTCCCATTGATCATCGAGCTAACAGCATGGAAAAGTAAGCCAATTTTAAGAACAAAAAAACAAGTTTAAAATATTGCAGGAGGTGCTGCATTTATGTAGCTCTAATGCATGAGCCACTGAACTCAATGATACGGTATAAATTCATACCTTTGTACATTTTGTTCCATTAAAAATGGATTTTGATATAGAAACCTTTTAATTTAGGTTAAATAGAAAATGCTTTTTAATTAGTCGCATCTTAGAAACGAGTTACAGTGTTTAAGAAATTGAAGCACCAGCCTTAAAAATAACTTTACCCTTTCATTTGTCGAAAGTTCTTAATTTCAATGTCATTAAATTTTATGCGTTTTAAATATATTAGACACTTCATATCTGTCCAGTCTCATTATATTTTTTAAAGAGTTCTCAAAACGAATGTAGAGATGATTATTCTGAATTTATTAACCTCTTCACCTACACCAACGTGTCTTGCACGTACATCGAAGTACAGAATTTTTGCTATTTGAATCCGTAATCAAGTCAACGTAAAAATTTATTTTAGCAAAAATCACTTGGTAAAGGATACTTGGAACATTTATGCGTGTCCATCTTAAATAGATTGAAATAGAAAATATCCCAAATGGGTGGGGTCATCTAGTTAGGTCAAATAAAATCATAGGGCAAGAGGTTAACCTCTTCCCTCCGAAGTCGGTCAAGCCAAGATCACTAGTACAAAAATAACAGAATTCTAAAACACATTAAATACGGCATCATTTTTCCCTTGGAAACTTTAAGAAATTCGTTTATTTACCTCGAAGAGTATTTATTTATTCTTGCTTATGATGTTTATCTGGAATTTTTAGAAAGCTACCAACATTTATTCATAAGAAGCGGCTTGGGGTAAAAGAAATAGTACCGACATTCTGTAAATTATATGCATTAAACCTTAGTGTAAGTGCTTGCTTCGAAATACCATTACAGTGCAACGCTTAAGAATAATGAAAGAAAAATAAATTAGAAGGAGGGCAAGGGGAAAAAAGCACCAGTTTCTATAATGTAAAAGTCTGTCAATACTTACTCAATATTTTCTGGATAAAACTGTACATCCCATGCACTAAACAATGAATTTGTGACATACAGTCGTTTCCCATCAAGACTGAGCTGCAGCATTTGAGGTCCACCACGAACTGGAATTCCTCTTATCGAGGGTCTCTCTGGTTGATTCTAAAATGCACAAAATGTCACAAAAAATCTCATACCGACTTTAACCTTCAAGTCCGGACGGACGCTCGGAGTTTCTAGCAGGAGGGAGTGGTCTAAACGACTCCTGGAGGGGGGAGCGGTTGTTTAAACCGCTAGTTAATGCTTGCGTTCTCTTATTTTAAAGGGTACAAATGGAAAAATACGAAAGTGTCACACATAGAACGATACAGTTTATTTTTAACCAATAAAATTGTTTGGACAATCAGTTATTTATAAGATAGTAGTTATCATCCCACCATATAAAAGTAAAATATTCAAAAATAGGATAAATCGTAAAATCAGACTAGAAAGCCATCTTAGACTCACAAATAAAAGGAAATAATCGTAAAAATTCCGCAAAACTTGGAAAATATTCAAATATAAAATTGAAATATAATCTGAAAAAAAAAATACTAACAATATTAAAACATTGACTCTAAATTTAGTTTTATTAGCAAAATCTGGGTTTTCACTGAAATCATCTACTCTTATTAACTATCAAGTATCACTCTAGAATTTCAATATTAACTTATGGTTAAGGTTTAGAAATATTGATCAACTGAAATAATGTATACATTTCTTGAATGGTCTTGAAAACAGTAACTGTCTGGAACTCAATATGGGCAGCGTCATTGATCATTAGATTTAGTGGATGAGAAGCACAAGGTAAGTAAAACTCTTGGGTCCATAATCAAAATGTTTCTTTGAACGTCCTTTTCAACACTTTATGCTAGAGCCTTCGTCACGGAGACCAACAAAATTTAGTTTTTGTAAATTTCCTAATAATATACTTCCTCTGTCCAACATTAATCATCTCATTTGCTGTTTTTTCTTGTGCAAAATTAGAAACCCGATTTTTTAAAAATCTAAAAATTCATCGTTTCCATGCATTTCGAAATGAATAAAGAAAAAATCGACTAAATAAAAAGTAACGACACTGGTCATACATTGCATATCAAGCCTGATACCAGTAGATACCAGTACCAGCGTCTTTGGCACCAAGTCGAAATTAGATAATATTGCTGAACAGTTGAAGGGAAAGAACCACCACACCCGCGTCATATTTCCTTTTTCTTAAAGTTTTATTTTCCCCGAATCGTCCTTCAATGCATTTTGTTCATAATTTTTTCCATCGAGCAATTTGTGATGGCGCCTGAAGCGGCGGCATACTTGACCGCTTAAAGCTGCTCCTGCTCGAAATTACCATCCAATCTCGCTACTCAGTTCCTTGAATAAAGTGTACAAATCTCCGCTTTTCAATCGTCAGTTTTTTTTAATACTAACAATGTAATAATCCCTGAACAATTTGGCTTGAAACATTTATCCTCGAGCTACTAGCTGCTCCGTCTGACCGAAATGATTCACGATGACTTTGTGAAGTCGGACACTGTAGCTGCGCTTTTTTGGGTGTAGTTAAATCCTTAAACAAAATTCGACATAACGGCTTATTATCCAAGCTCACGCGACTTGGATCTCGGTTCAATTAAAATTATCTACTCGAGCCCGACTTCACACCATTTCAAGATACGAGTAAATAATTTCTTCCCTCAGACCGAATCTTGGCGCAGAGCTCAGGACTAAATTCCATCCCCAAATTTTTCAACATTTATGTTAATATTCCCAAGGCATCCGATTGTCATTTAGAAATGCTTGAACACGAAGACCAACAAAATAATTAATCAAACTCTTCAGAGCTATTTTTGCGTGTTGCAGCTATGGCTCATCGACAGGGAAATTAGAATCAGTCCAAATAAGGTGGCCAACTTTAGCTCCAACGAAAGGCGGACACAAATTAAAGCCAAGAAATATAAATAAAAGAAATTTTCAATTCATTTCAACAATACCGAATACACTATAATAGGGTAAATGCATAATAACCATTTGTAGCATAATTTATTGTGCACTTTTCGAGAAAGGACAGAACTTACAAAAAGAGGACTGTCCTCCCTAAAGGATGTTTCCTAGGTAAATGAGTACACATACCCAAGGTCGTTCTTAGAAGTAAAGTTATTGTTTAATAATCTTATCGAAGATACCCTAGACAAAGCCACGTTTATGAGCATTAACATAGGACGCTCAATTTCGTCAAGAGTATTAATCAGGTCCAAGCTTTTGTTCTATAAATCGATCACAAGACCAGTTATAATATGCTGTACGGATAACTCATTTGGGTGCAGCATCTTTAAAGAACAATTTGGGATTTGGAAGCAAATTTTAAAAACCGGAAGTTGATGGAAATAATGAACGCTTCTTGGTACGTGCAACAAATAGTCTTGCATAATGATCTTGAAATCAAATTTATTGGACTGCATGAAAATTTCTGCCATTTTTTTTCCCAAGAAATACCAAAGAATCGCAACTAATTGTTGCAACTTTTATCGATACATCGGTTCCGAGCTCCATCAAAAGTAGTAATTACGGTGAAAAAATAGCAACTGAAAGTAGTAATAACTAGAAGTCAAAAGTAATTTACTTTAAAAGAGCGCAATTTTCTCCCCTGATTAATTTCAAATTATTTTTTTAAAATCGAATAGTTAAAAGGACAATTCAAAATCAGACGTAGATGTGCAAAGATGCGCCATATTGGAACGGACTCTAAAATGAAACAATTACCATTACCGTCGTCGCAGTAGTCATCGTGAAGCTTGAGAATGGAATATTGATACGAGATCTTTCTATTCGAAGTGTAAAATGCAATTTCTTAAGCATCAGTTCGAATTACCGTTCTTTATGAATTTCTACGAAGTAATTCGCACTCGGCGTCCGGAACAAGGCCGCCATGTACGAGTTCTCATAGTTAGCAGGCAACGTGTTAAATGAATTCTATACATTCAGCATTATGTTTTGTTAGTTTATGTGCTTAATTTAGGTGCATAACGGCTAGTATAAGTTATTTCGATCTCCGCTTTAGGAACGGGGATGTGACGTGGCGT
Source organism: Araneus ventricosus (assembly GCA_013235015.1). Classification (NCBI taxonomy): domain Eukaryota; kingdom Metazoa; phylum Arthropoda; class Arachnida; order Araneae; family Araneidae; genus Araneus; species Araneus ventricosus. The sequence goes on along the minus strand of BGPR01000045.1, from coordinate 768,449 downwards.
AGTAGTACAAATTATTAAAGGGAACAGAAAGCTATAGATTTGTACTGCAGAGAATAGTAAAGAAACTATCGACCAAAATTCAGCCGTTATGAAATACGAGAAAATATTGCCATTGATTTTTTTACTGCCAAAAAATTTTTTTTAGGAAGTACAATGTGAAATTTCCTTTCTTGTATGACTAACTACCAAACCGAAAGACCAATTGGAATCGGTTGAGAAATTTCAAGAACTGTTCTTGTGAGTGACGACCTGAAAATCATTGCCGGTTTACTTTAGCAATCTGTTTCCACATTCTTTCAGCGTCAAAAATATTTTATCGTGTAGCTGATATTTAACTGTGGCATGCATAAAATTGCCATAGCTAAGCGATGTTTCTAAATCACTAACAAGAAATCGCGTCCAGAATTCGTTGGTTATTTTCTTGCAGATTTATAGTAATGTTCAATTTCATTGTAGTTTTAAATCTAGACTATTTTTTACATAATTAAAAATTTATTAAAAAACTTCCATTAAATTAATTCCATAATTGATGAATTTCCAATAAATTATTCTTGCATGTATATACAATCAGACTTCAAATTATTTTTTTATCAATATGCATTATTATGTTGTTAATGTACGAGTATGACATTTAATGATGTAGTGATAATTCATATTATGAAGTACTTTGTACAGGGTGAATGCAAAAGAACACGCCAACTTTGAATGGCTACAGCTTCGTAACTAGACGACTTGGAGCATCATGCTTTCAATTATTTTTTGTTAGAGGGACATTTTGAAGTATGATTTGTTTGAGATGCGTCGCTAGGAGCGTTTTTCATAGCACAACGAGTTCGCAGTTTGTTTCCAGTTTGCGTCGAGACAGTAACTACACAGACATTGTACGCTATTTAATTTACCAATTTGCTGATTGTGAATCTGGCAAGACTGTTCAACGTGCATCTATCTCATCACAATGCGGAGTTGGTTCTCTATAGTTTTGTGTATTTGATTTCGATAATTTAATGATAAAAGGAGTCTTTGCACAGGCAGAATTTCTAATCGTCCACATGTCTCTGAAGAGAAGGTGCAGCGGTTTCAACAAGTGTTCATGCATAATTCGAGAAAATCAACTCTATGAGTCGGATTGGAATTGATGGCCCCGACTTCGTGGGTATACTGTGATGTTAAGCCAGGAATTATAAATAACTCAATTGGCGTGGAAAGTATTGAGAAAGCAACTGTTTCTAAAATTCTAAAGGTTATAGCTGGCATCCGTATCGTAACACAGGAGATGTTGCAAAGAGCGTGGAAGGAATTTAGATACCAAGTATATGATGTTCCAGTTTTTCGGGGCAGACGCATTGAAAATCTGAATATATAATATTTGTAACGTTACAAAGTCATTTTTGAAGTTATTTATCAATGTTGTAGCTCCTTTCGTTTTGAAAATATTGCCTTTCAAAAGTTGCGATATTCTTTTGTAAACTCCTTGTACATTTTCAAATCAATATATACTACCTCACGTTCCTTGTCTTCTGTAACTATTACTTTTTCACCTTTACATATACTACCACCAAGAAATATCTGCAAAATAAAAATATGCTTATTGCTATAATTTAAAATATTAGAATGTTTTTATTTTCAAATTATTTCACAAGATTCAAAAATCAAAATAGCGGCACTCATTTCTTTGCTCGAACACGTCTCATTGATTGCTATTAGTTCACAATAGTAATACAGACAGCATAATAGCAAATCCTTTAAGGTTCAATAGCTACAAGCTAATGTCTTTAGTCTACAAGATGCAAAAAAAATCTGGCAGATTTAGTGGGGAAGTAATTTTTAATCATATGTCAATATGATATTTGGACTATGACAACAGGCCAGCCAAGAAAATATCCATGAATGCAAAAATGCCCAACTTTTTATCATTACTTGGCGTATATCGTAGTAGTTGTGGCACAAATCATTAAGTATACAAACACCTTTTGACGGACTACTGCAGTCAATTGGAATTTAAAATTAATCATTTCGTGGTGTAAACCTATTATCTGAAAAACGTTTTATCTAAACATCAGTAAATAAACCAATTGGGACTAGAAATCTGCAGAAAAAGTTTTATCATAATGACTTAAAAATAATTATAGTTAAACTGACCTCATCAGGAAATTATACTTTTGGACTTTATGACTTTTGCCTGAAAGACGATATATTGATGGTATGTGTTAATTTATATTTTTTTTAGGTTCAGAAGCTCCGCAGATAATTTAATTTCATAATCTTTAATTTCATTAAACTATAGTTTGGTATTTATAATTTAACATTCGCTTTCATCTCTTGCTATAGTGCATATTCTGCAATTCTTTCACCTAAAAACTATCACAATTCCAGTATAAAGAACGTCAGCAGGAATGAAGCAAAGAAAAAATCCTCGACTTTCAAACATCAAAACACAGACGTCATATTACAGATCTTTAGGTGATTATATAATGGATTTTAATTTTTGTGTCAACCGACTTTCATATTGGTCTTCTAATATTTCTATTAAGATTTATAGAAACACTATTATCTCTCAATTTTCTCGCATTAGATCTATTTGTTCGAACGAAATTTCAAAATCTAGACAATTAAAGCTTTTGTATGATCAACTTTTAAATAATGGTATTCCCGAAAACTTTGTGCGACGATATCTCAAGCAGTGATTACGGAGCTACTGACAAAGCCTCTTTCTCCTTTTCTCTTTGCTCTGTTTGACAACGGCGATAACTGGTTTGGCGTTCATTTTCCTCGTGGTCGCGGTAGCGTTTCCCTAGCCATTGCAAGCATATTTCGCTTTATTTTATTATTTTTTATGTTACGGCTGTTTTTTATTCTAGGTATTTTTGTATTCGGATTTTTTGTATTTGTATTCGGATTTTTGTATTTGATTCTTTTTAATTCTTAAATGTATTTATATTTTTTATTCAAGAAATCTTCCATTTTCGTTTGTTTTGTGCTTTTAGAGGGGATGACGGCAATTTTTAACGGAGTTCGTTTGTCGTCAGCAGAAAAAAGCACAAATTAATATCATGAGCGAGCTTCCCTTCCTGACGAGCGGCTCGCTATGATATTTTTCATTTTTTTTGGTTTTTGTCTATTTAGCCATTTGTCCTTTTTTACTGTTTGAGTTTTTATTTTGTGTTTATATGTTGGTTTTGATTATATATATATCTACTTTCAACTACCTAAACAATTTCTACTAGAAATCACAATATACTTTTATAATAAGAATAAAAATATATTGAGAAGAGTGAATTGCAGGTAAAATTAAGTAGAAATAAATTGTAGACGAAAAACAGGTTCTCACACAATTCCAAAAGTGGTAACTAACGTGTAGAAATTCATCCAACCTCGAGATTTATTTTTTTTGACGATAATAATAATAATACTTTATACTTAAAATACAAGATAAAAAAGTAACGTTTAATTTTCATTTATTAGATATAGTTGTAGCAATATTCCTCATTAAAAGTGGTTATACTTATGAGAATATTCCAGAAAGTTAAATGAAGAATACTCAAGATCTAGTTTTAATCGGTTACTTTTCGTAAGGAAAAGAATCGATTCCGTGTTCAGATGAACCAGCTCTTCCCATGGACGGATTTGGTTCAAAATTTGATGCAGATATACAATTTTTGTGCAACAACCTTAGGACAAATTCCATTCATTTAGCTGGTTGTGGTTTTGAGTTATAATTATTACCTGTCCCACTTGCTTGACATTATTGGAGTCGGATATGTCATATTGCCGTATATCTCCATGAAGCCAGTTGCTGATATACAAGAAATGATCGTCCATAGAAATCAGAATGTCTGTAATCAAACCTGAAATGAAAATTCCGTAACTTATTAGCATATACCAATTTTTGCAAAAGAAAAATCATTCTTTCAAAACAATGCAAATTCCAAAATCTTGTTTGAAATTTAAGTTTGTTTTCAAAGAGAGGATAATGTATTCTATACAAAAATTCCGCAAATACAAGTTTATCTTGAAACGGGAGGAGCACAAAAAAAATTATATGAACACGAGAGAAATAAAGGATTCACTAATTGATAGCTTGAATAAGAATTATTTAGAAAGATTGTTTATTACCTGGCATCTCGGGAAGCATCCAGTTCTCCACTTTTTTTGGCAGAGTGCGAGCAACTATTTGAGCTGCCCAGGTATCTCCCTACAAGAGACAGTTTTAGTAGAAACTTGATCTATATAAATCCTTTTCGGTTTATGACTCAAAAAAATACGATGCATCATTTAAATAACTTGTTACAACTTGACACGAATTAAACATTTGGAAAGTTTAATCTTTAAAAATTTATACTCACTTGCTTGTGAAATTGAAAAATGGTTGAAGATAATGCGCATCCCACATATCCTATATCAGAATCGGGGTTGTGGTGAAATCTCACTTCAAGGGGAATCATGCCATCATTTCCGAGATCGATTCTTTGTATGCGTTTCTTTTGATTCCAGTCCCAAAAATTAATACTATGTCCATATAAACCTGGAAATTGTCAATAAAAAGGATATCCATGATTTCTTTTATACATAAGATATTTTATTTTATCTTTTCACCAGTCCGTCATTGCTGTAGGCTTAAATGCAGATTAGCATACTTGCCCGGGATGTCAGAACTCCAAAATTTAGTTATATTAACGTCCCATTTTGAAGCATCACGAGGGTTAATCTTGGGACGCACCTCGTAATTTTGATCCCCCAGTCAGATGAGGACAAGCACCCGAGCTGGTGCCCCTTCTACAGACTTCCGCACCACACCAGTGGGATGACGTTTGACCCACCACGTATGATTTAGTGTACAACAAGCCCACATATACAGCGGATATTCTGTGGAATCGGGACCCTGAAGTCTAGACCTTACCACTAGGCCAACACGGCTCCAAAAACTCCGAATTACGTAGCTGTATATTCGCGGAAGCAATAAGAATACAAAGGAATTGTATACGATTCAAATCGGATTACATGAAACCTAAAACTCGTCATTTCTTTCAAGTCATCAACTACCGAGTTTCCTGCGATCTATCGTAATATTCTCTAGACTCTGATGGCGGTATTCTTTGAAAACTGTCCAATCTATTAACGATTATGTTTTTGTTAATAGCAATCAGTTCAGTGCCAATACGAATTCTAGTACTATGTTCAATACTTCTCACGACTAATAGAAATAAGATATACACCTTTATTCATTTGAACTAGCAATTCGCGAAATAGAAATGAAATAACCACTAGAATTGTAAGTGACTAAGAAAGGACAGCGAGCTCTCTGCTTCGAGTTACAACAGTGAATTACAGTAGAACTCGTTCCTTTCATTAAATCTTCTTTTCAGCGTTTTTTTTGTTTACTTATAATAATTCTTCTCGTTTCGAAGCAAGTGGAATCTGGTTTCGAGCCTGAAACTTCCGGCCCTGAAGCCGAGACCTTACCACTAGGCTACCGCCTCCCTCTTTTCATTTTTTTGCTACATTTGGCGACCAGCTGGCTCATGCATTGCATAACTTAGGGAGCACAAATCAGTTTTTCTGCTGTTCTACATGATTTAAGAAACTTACCATTCTCCACATCTTCCATGAAGAAACCTCTTCTGAAAGTTTTTGGACCCGCCCACTCTGTGCTGACCATAATGTTGTGACGAGGTTGATACCAGTAATCGTAGTTGTACTCGATACTCTCGCTTTCTTCCTGCCATGTACCTTTCACTTGGAATGTGCCCTGCTCCAACAGTATGAAAGTGCCTCGAATGGAAAAATACAAAATGGTTGTTTTTAATAAAATGGTGCGCTTATTTTTCTTATCGAAGATATTATTATATTATAAAGTATATTAATTTTCAAAGAGGTTTAAGATGGTAGGAAACCAAGATCGGTTTGCTCATTCATGTACAATTTTCGTCAGCCGAAAGAGATTTAAAATAAGAGAATTTATACCAATGGTATTTGGCTTCAAACCAAACTTGCAATCCAACGAATTGAATTTATAATTAGTGAAGATCCTTCATAGAGTTCCATGAAAAAAAATTCCATGAAAATTCAAAATTGACAACTAAAAAATTTCGGTAATGAATAAAAATGATAAAAGATTAGGAGTTCAATCTCAAACGATCTAGCAACCAGTTCAAATTCTTGTATTTTGAAACAATTTCTGAACGTTTAATGCTGCATTTTAAAGACAGCATTAGAAAATTACTTCGTGCATCTTTACGATCCAAGTGTGTTTTGGGAGATCTGTGCTCTTCAGAGAGGAAGCTAGAAATTGTTTATCCACATATATAGGTTAGATAGCCAAGAGGCATTTTCATTTCCAAGGCAACTCCAAAATTAGCATAAAAGAAGGGATTTGTTTTGAAAGACACCTCTAATTCCTAACTTTTATTTTCTGTTAGCGAGAAAATTGACCGAAATTATAATGCTACAATAAGCACTAACTATATTTCTGCCTTCTACAGATCTTGCATTTAACAAGAGTCTTTTCTTTTATAATGTTTAAAGGAAAATGGTTTTACTTAAAAACAATTTTGTTCCTTGAAAATTGTTAGTACCTGGTTCATTTAATACCTTATTTTGAAAATATCACCACTTTGAACACACATGGGGCTAATTAATGAAAAACGAAAATAATTCCATCAATTGTTACAAGATCAGAGTTCATAATTTTAGCTTTATTTTGTTGCGACTACTCGTACCTCAAACAAATAGGAAATATTTACCTTCCGATTACATTATAAACTTGCCTTTTTGAAGTAACTCACCAGAACTGGAATTTATTCTAATTCGAAGCGTAAGCATGATTGCTCGACTTGAATTGTTTGCTCCTTTCAATAGAGGTACAATTATTGTATTGCTATGAATCGCTGGATGACAAATGCGCGATTTAAAGGATAGTTTACATAATTCTTATTTTTTACTCAAACAATGGATATATTTTACTTAAATAACATACAAGTCGCTTTTTCTAAAATTGAAAAACAAAAGTACGAAAGAAGTTCCAGTACAAGAGACATCCTTTCTCTTTCATTGATTTATTATTAGATTTCAAAAATTTTGAACGAAAGCAGATGAATTCAGATATTACTTATGAATAAATTCATCAATTAATTTCATGAAATATGCAAAATTACCTTTGGCTTCTCCTTTTTCATCACCAAGACAACTTATCAGTATATCTCCATTTGGTAAGCAATGTACCGTGTGGGGGGCGCTTGCTTTTCCTGTTCCGTGAAGTACTTGAGTTTCAATCACCTTAAAAAGATGGGAAATTCTTAGGTCATTATTGAATGAAATCGACCGTTGATTAAGATAATCCAAGCACGTACTAACATGCACAGAAAATAGCTAATAACACGTTGGCTGCCGCTGACTCATACCCATCTAATTGGATGACTCTTCTCTACTATAATCAAGAGACGGTAGAGAGAGTTGTCTAATTAGATGGTGTGAATCGTAGGCGCGAGTCATGGCAGAGAGCGTGCAAATCTTTTGAACTTCCAATGATTCTCGTTAAATTCCATTTAATACGACACGATTCCTGCTGGAAGTAAAGAAACGACTTGCATCTTTAGTAAAACTTATTCATAGGTTTCTAATTACAAATAGCCATAATGAAGACCAAATTAATATGAAATCTTCATCGGACAAACCTGGAAGACATATCAATATATTAATCTGTCTCAAAATTTGTTTCAGTTGCATTTATTCAGTTTTAAAAATATTTCTCGTATGAAAAGAAAATTATTTACGCAGAAAGAAAAATTTCGAAAGTTTCCTCAGATTTTTTCTTCTTGCAAAAATCTGACGAATAATGAAAAAAAAATAAGATAAACCAGCTGGAATGGTCTCCCCTAAACTTACTCATATACTTACCAAAAAGGCATCATTTTCCCATCCCCCCTCCCCACCCCCCGTGAGAATAAAAATTGCGAACCTTCTCTAACCCAGAACGCCACGGCTATCGAAAATCTTTTGGCGCGCGCGTAAGTCGAAAGGGGGTATTAGTAGTAGCGCGCAATTCGGCCTTGTTCAAGAAAATTCAATATGCAATTTGAACGTCTTTTTCTTAACCGATTGAAATGAAAATTGGACACAGATCTACCATTCGAGTTAGATAAATGAAATTTGGTATGTGATCTAAGTAGTTGTATTTAGGCGTTTAGGTACTCAGAAGTATGCGATTATACAGACAGTCAACCCTTTGATAGATTTGGCCGAAAGTCTTATACGGACCTACATTCCTGATGATAAAACCGTTTACCAAATTTTAGTTCGACTTCATTGATAACGCTATCAGTCGCAAGAATGCAGTCACGGGGATACAACAAACTTTTCTTTGTTCAGTGCACAAACAGAACTGTAAGCGCAAGACTAGAAACTGTACTTTTGGAATTATCCCTACGTAGAGAAAAGGTTAAATAGAGGACTCCAGTTAAATACTGTTGCTGATTAGTGCTGGAGAATCCAATAGGCAAACATAGCTATCATGGCCCTAAAATTCTTGTTTTACCGATAGCTGTTTTGGGATCATTATTAATAATTTAGGCTCATTTGGCACAAATAATTTTCTTAAGATTCCATAAGCAGGGGAGAGTGGGGTAAAAAAGGGTACCCTTGATTCGGGCGCTATTATTTTTTTCTATCTAGCAGATAGATACTAAATTACACTCTAATAGTCAAGAAAAAGGAACAGTCATAGCGGCGTGTTGTAGCTGTCGAATTCACCGATTCTGTGAAGGTTTGTTTTTTCAGACTTCTAGTCTCTAACGTTAATTTGATTTTAAACTATCCTTGCTTGAAAATCATTACAATTATAAAAGCTATTTAGTCCAGCTTATTATACGTCTACTAAGGATTCACAAACCCTACTTACAAATCTATCAAACAATAAGGATTTACTCTAATAATTGCGCGGAACTATTTCGCTTTTTTAAAACCTCTGCACTCGGGGTAAAGCATTGTACTGCAAGAGGCGCAAGACCGGGACAGTCGGTATTGATTCCTCTGATTACGACGATAAAAACACAGACGTTAATTGTTTATATTTTAACCCTCTGAGCGCCTAATTATTTTGAACTTTTTGCTAGAAGTTAGAAAACTTGGCTTTTAAAGTAAATGAATCGATCTTTTTTATATTTAATTATATCTCTGAAATCTTAAGAAAACTTTATCCATGATTGTTTAAGAAAATATACATACAAATACGAGTCATCTGATTTTGAACTGAACATGATAAACGTAAAAAAGACGTTTGCGCTGCTCAGAGGGTTAATGATGTATTTTCTAAATTTAAATAAAGGGTTAATCCAATGTAAAAACCGTCTTGGCTGTGCCCACGAAAGCCACATTGGAGCGAAGGAAGAAGACAACTGGTTTATGTGTGAATTTTGTAACTAATATTCTTAAATTGTCATAAAATAAAAATGATTGTAACTTTTGCACTGAAAACAGTCTTCCTAATTTTCCATAACGTTAACATGTACCCGGTTTTACCCCACTAGTGGGATAAAACCGGTTACTGACTTTTTTTTTACAAGAAAAAATCTTTGAAATAAAGAGTAACGATATTGACTTTTCTGGAAAGATATATTGTACTCCGATAAGCAATGAATAATTTAAAATTTGATAAGCTCTGCCGAATATTTTAGCTCCAATGGCCTTCGAATCTTGGCTACCCGACTTTACCCCACTTTCCTCTACATTTAATAATTTAGGAAAAGTGCATCTTGGTTAAATGCAAATTGATACATTCCATTTTCTTAATTTCTCGTATACAAACAGAAAGGTGTGTAATTGTCACAATGTTCGACTTCGAGATTTCGATGAATCTGCACGTTTGAGACCACCGCGGATTCGAAAAAACCAATTTTGAAATTTAAAAATGATAAATGAACTTTGGCAAATGGTTTTATCACCAGAATCGTAGATGTATATCAAATTTTTGATCAAATTCGTTCATGGATTGAATGTCCGTGAATTTGTGTGTATGTGAATGTGATAACCCTAAAACGCAACCAGCTAAATGGGCGGAACTTGCTGTACGGTTTTATCACCAGAATTATAGAAGTGCTTCAAAATTTGGGCCAAATCTGCCAACAGCTTGACTTGATTTATCCGTCGGTCAGTCTATTCGTGTGCAGGTGAACGCGATAATTCAAAAACACAAGTCAGGCGGATGAATTTTAGAATACAATTTTTATATCAAAATTGTAAATATGTTTCGAATTTTGGACCAAATTCGTCAAAGGATATATTTTCCGTCCTTACGCAATAAAACACGATTACTCAAATTCAAACGAGCGATCTAAATGACATTTGGTCTTGACACTCAAATTATATGCATCAACTTTTAGATCCAATTGATCAAAAGAAAAGACGCCCACAAATTCATACTCTAATATTTTCACCACATGAAACCAAACACAAAACGCGCCATGTTGAAGTACCTATACGGGAAAATCGAGGGGAGAACACTCCAGTTGGTTTTAAAAGTGAATGCTTCTGGCACAACAGAAAAGCATAGATTTTATTTTTGACATCAATTTAAAGCAATTTTTAAAAATCGTATACATTTATAGAAACCCCAACATAATTAAAAAGTACAGACCATTGTAATTACTTACTTTGTGAAGTGATGGAGCGCGTGGATTGGTTGCAACATCTAGGATGTATATTCGATCGGAGTTGATACCTGGAACAATCAGATTGCTCCGGAGAACTGAGCAATCCCTGCAGCTGCTACAGGCATTCCATCCAGTGTGGTGAAACTCATCTCCGACATGAATTGCCTCGAGTTTATGAATAATCTGCATTTAAGAAGCCGAATGTAGTTCATGGGTGATGAATATTTAGAAAAAGATTTTTTCGTCACCTTGGATGATGGATACTCACTTTCGAATAAGTGGGAGATTCAGGATCCAAATCAATTGTTGCGACAAAATCTGGCTTCTCAGATGTTTTCCATTTAGCAGATACGCAAGTAACATATGCTAGTTTCTCTCTATGGCCAGATCTAAAGGCTTCCAGTGGACTTGTGTATTTAATAGGGTTACTTTGGGTCGCTAAAATGGTACACATTTTTTTAGGATTAATGCATTCATTAAAATTCAATATTATTCCCGTCTCCAAACTCCAAATTTATCTTTAAATAAAAACAAACTTTACTTAAAAAGCAAAGCTGTAAACTTGCATGAAATGTAAAATTCTAAAATATTTCAAATCTGGTAACCGATAGGAATAGCAAATCAAAACTGAAAGCTCCCATTTATTTTGAATAACAATTGAGCAGACGATTTTCCTAAAGAAGCAGACGATTTTCCTTAGAATGCATGCTTGCCGTTCACTGGTGTAAGTTCTATCGAAAAAAATCATTTTTTGTTTCCGATTTTAACACGTTCGCTGCCACGACAAGCGTCCGAGATTCGAACCATCCATCTAAATAGTTGACCCCTTCGCTGCCATCTCAACTGTAGTAGAGAAGGGGTCATCTAATTAGACAGTAGGTGTAAATTTTATTTGATCTATATGGCGATTAATGTGTTCATGCACTTATTTAATGTGAAATGAAAGAAGAAAGGTTTTAGCAGTTGTAATGCAGAGTAACTTTTGACCCTTCGCACTCGACAAAAAAAAAATTAGATCCATAATTCTCTGATCAAAAGCTTTTTTCCTTTCGAAAATATAATTATCCGTTAATTTTTTCCGTTTCCTCCTCCCCCCCCCCCTTCCCCTTGAAGCTGCTAAACTAAAAACTAAACTGCGATAGAAAAAGAAATAAAATTACTTTGATATAAACTTTGATATTCTAACAGTATTATTACATTAAAGTTAAGGATTACACGGACATACACAGATGGTTTTTTCGTTTTCTAATTTTGATATATATACTGGCGACAACTTCGGAAGTTACCCGAAAGATTTTTAATCCATCTTAAAATTCAAAATAGTATATATTCAATGATTAAACTCATTTTAAATCGTAGCCACGATCACATACACTCGGATAAATGTATAGAACGTTTTCAGGGGACGGAGTGTCGCTTTTGGTGCACTGGCGTAGCAAAGAGGGGGCGACAAAATCAGCCATGCAGGAAAACAATTTTATAACCAAGAAGAGCAGCGGCACTGGCTCAATCATTATGCACATAAAAATTGATTAATGTAATTAACTTTTAACCTTTTGTCGATAAATTGCCAATATGTGAAAGAAAGACTGGTAGCGGAAGAGAGAGTTCGCAACCTTTCTGCAGGGATAGAGAGCGTCAAACGTCGAATTACAATACCAATAAAATGTTTTTCCCCCTCGAATTTACTATTATTTAATTTTAAGGTTTATGTGCCCTATACAACTTGTAGCGGAAGGGCGGCACGTTGAAAGTTCGCCCCGAAGGGCAAAAGTTGTAGCTACGCCACTGCTTGCGTGCGAATAAACATAATTAAACCTTTGCACTCTTAAAAGTAGTTAAATACACAATTCTTTTAATGGAAGGGCTCAAAAATATAGTTCAAGTTGATTTTTTTCGAAAAATTAATTTGAGACTTCTTTCGGTTCTGCAAGTAATTTTTTTACCACCATTGAAATAAAAGAGAAGATGTCAAAATGATACACCATCCAAGAATGGTGCCTTTCGAGTACAAAGGGCAAAAACACATGAATAATTATGTTCTCTTTCGTTTATGACTTTAAAATGCTACAAAAGTTTTAAATTCCAGCAATATCGCATAACTTTCAAGGTAGATAAATTCTGAAAATACAAACTCTTGAAAAATAAGTTCCGAATTGTTTCCACTGAATTCCAATATAAAAAAAATTTCAAATCGATATTGCTCTTTGATTTCATTATAAACTCGTATGCAAGTCAAGATAGCGAAAGTCCGTGGGCATAAAACATTCAGAATTTTTAAAGAACCGGTTTTGAGAAGACGCAGTGAACTTCTTTCAATGCACGACATCATGATATTGGATTAAACCCTCAAAAAGTATACAAACTATGTTTAAGCTACTATCTGTTAGCAAGAAATGATAATAGCCATGCGTGTTGATAAAAAGCACGAAACAGATGACAATGAAAATATTATCTACTCACAATATCTGATCTATTTATTTATCGACATCTCTCAAACGAAATTTATAAACGCCAACAACTCGCGTTGTCTAGTAATAACCTCACGAATTTTCTCTAGTCTTTCTCCTTCTCTGCCCAAAAGCGGAAAGTAAGAAATAGAATTTGTTGTTGTAGATTTTGATTTCCAAACCAACTCTCATTCACTCTTCGCAAAATTATAGAAATTCGCAAGATTATAGAAAAAGTTTAACCTCCGGATCGAAAAGTAGATTCTTACCCATAGCGGATCTGGTGGACACGTCAAATTTGATCAAACGATGAACGCCTTCTGCAGTGAGACGAAGGGAATGACGAGATTTATCGCCTTCGATAAGGTCACGTGGAAATTCCGAGCAGTTGCAAAATTCTCAGATCACTTCAATATGCATTTCAAGGTCCAATGCAAAATACCGAATTTGACTTTTCTTAAATTTATCCCACAGAATTATTGTATTCATGTTAATTTTGACGATTTTTTTTAAATATTTTACGAGTGAATAACAACAACAAAAAGATGTATAGTGCATTCACAGTAATGTTTAACCTATTACGTTCTGATATTAAGGCAGGTTAAGAGACTCCATATTCTCTTTAGGGGTTCAAACCGATATTCTATGCAAAATTAGAAAACATCGGATTTAAGGACACATTATTCTTTTAATAGTCTAGTTTTCTCTCATCTAAAATGCTGTCGAATAAGAAGTTAGTTAGACTCATTCGCCTTTAGTTAGTTCGTAAAACTTCTTAGCGTTACAATAACAAAATAAAAATAAACTTTTCTCAAATAACCAAACCCCAAGGAAACATTGAAGAACAGTACGTCATTATGGAGACTTGATTATTAGATCTACCTTTCGACGGGTAAAACCGATGTAATAGGCACACTTAACATTTTTATCATAGAGGCGTCAAACAAGTGCTCCCGATCGAAAATTAATACACCATTTTGAAGCTAACCAGTGTTACTCACGACAGGCAATGTAAGGACAGTTGCACAGCATAAAGGACGGCGGTACGAGTTTCGATTTCATCAAACATATGCCGCGTTTGCAAGATGTTTCACATTAATTTTGACCTGTTTGCAAATTCTCAAATGTCGTGGCGTGGTAGTACAGTTATATTAACGAAAACACCAGCCATCACCCCTGCGCCTAAACAGCTATATTAACGTCCCGTTTTGAAGCAAAACGAGGGCTATTTCGGGACGAACCTCGTAATTTTGAATCATGGTTAGTGGTCAGTAAAGCAAAACTGGGCATTGGAACAATATTTATTTAATTCACATTTCATTTGAACACTTTATGTTCAGATTTTAACAATAATAAATAATGTTTTTATTTCTTCCACTTCAACTCGCTCCTGATCACTGTTTCCTTTAAGCATAACAAACGGAAAATCCAGCTTTTCAAAATACCTTCTGAAGATTCAGCTAAAAATAATCGTTTCGAAACAGTACCTAATATCTCACGTATGCGGAAATGTACTTATTGTTTATTTTCCTCATTTTTTTTTGGGTGAACGATCAATGTAGGAATAAGACAAGGAGTGTCTTCTTATTTTCTGAATTGTATAAGAGACAACTGTAATAATATGAAAATTATGAAAGTACCTGTACTGAATTCTTGCCAAATAGCTGTCTCTACATTCTGTTCTTTTTCCCTTCTACTAACCTAATTAATTACTGTCTTTTGGAAATGATCGAGTTCATTTATTCCAGGTCTAATGGTTATGAGGTATTTTTGGAATAGTTGGAGGTATTTTTTAAATAAATATTTTAGCCTTTAAGTGTTTGATTTATGTATTATTTTATTACTCAGCAATATAATATAAATTAGCAATACAAGCAGACAGTAAATCATTAATAATAACAGACACAGCAATTACAATATTGTCCAGCGTCTAACAAAAGGACTAGTGGGTCTATTCTGGTACCCCCGGTTGGGTTGGGAGACGTCACTTTTTCCGCCCGTTAACGACAAGTGCGATTCTCGTACCCGTTTTTCCAACCGATTGAGATCTCGGTCGGTCGAAAAATGGACTCCGATTTCTCGCCAGCTCTGCACCTGGCGTAAACGCTATTCGCTAGCGAGAAGTGTTGTCTCGATATCAGAACTTATCAAATTTTCGTTTAAAATGGAGGCTGCTAAGACGTTAATTGTGTTTTGAAAGGGTTTATCGGGATAAATGTAATCCATTTGACCAATCTGAAGAAGAATTTATCAATTACTTTAGATTTTTTTTAAAAGTAGTTAAATCTTTTATCGAATTTAAATAACTTAATCTAATAATTTAATACGACAATATAAAGTAATTAAATCTTTAAAAGTAGTTAAATCCTTTACTACTCCATGAAGATAGTCAATAATGATATTTGATAATTAGCTAATATCAATTACATTTAAAGATTTAATTACTTAATATTTTCTTATTAAATTAAATTAGGGTAACATTTTAACATTTTTTAACATTGAGTGTGGAATGACTTTCCTCATTCCGTGTATATCATTACAATTTTTTTGTTTGGGTTTTAATTCAAAGAAATTTGTCAAATATTTACAAATTAATTGCAAAATCTGACAATAAAAGAATTTTTCTTGTTCCTTGATAAAGATGTAATTTTTTTAATGTTGTGAAAACTTGCTGAATTTAATAACTTTTTTCATGTTTTATTTTCTTATGTAATTGAAAAAATAAACAAATGGTTTGTAATATTAATTTATAAGATTTATTCACGTTAAAATAATAGGCATGGAAAAAAGTTTGTTACTTTTCCTCTCTCTAGAAAACTGGTAAAATTACATCAATATATTGAAAAAAAGACTGCAATTTATGTTCTATAAATGTATAATATTATTATAAATATATATTTTGTAAAAGATAAATCGTTTAACCCCCCCCCTTAACAATGGACTTATGAAAGCAAGAAAGATGCATTATAAAGCATCTTATAAGAGCAGAAGTTAAATCTTCCCACCTCTTACCTTGGTGGCTTTTGAAAAGATGCGATCAACTTTCCCACTTAAAATTTGTGGATATTTTTCAAAATAATCCAACATAATTTCGAATTGGGAAACAAATGTACGCTTCTCCATAGTTCCTTTGGCGATTCAAAACTCGAACTGAATCTGAAACCACAAACAAAATATCGCAGACGATCGCTTGATTTCTGCGCGCGCAGCGGAAATACGTCACTTCCTATCGTAAAGCGAGATGTTCGAAACGACCGAGGTGCGAGAATCAGACCCCTTCTTTCGGTCGAGAAAAGCCATTAACGTCCCGCGGTCGAAAGGCGAAACGCTCCCAACCCAACCGTGGTACGAGATTAGACCCACAAATCGCACAGCGAATAAGACTCCAAACAGAGATTATTCCCACATTTGGGTTCCTCCGATAATTATAGTTTTAAAACAGGGCGTGACGTCGCATGGAATATTGTAGAAGAATCTCTGTATCTCCGTTCCTAATAGAGATAGAACGATAATTCTCTTATTTTCGAGAACCTTCATTTTTTCGCCAAAGCCAGGGTTTATTTCCTTGGCCACCCTGATATCTAGCAAGAACCGCAGTAAATCTCTTATTCCAACTATAAGATTAACATGGCAGAGAAGAAGAGCATTACAGTTTTGTTACACCATACTAATCTGCAGTTTCAGTTCCATTAATAACTGCAGTGCAGTTAATAAAGTGTCCGTTAATTTAAACAAGTCTTACACTGTATATCCAAACAAATTCTTCCAAAAAAAACCCGTTTGTTCAAATTTCTTTCATTGAAAAATGCTAATCTGATTAAACATAATATATTAAGATGCTTTTCATCATAAATGCAAGACAATGTGTCATAATCCAGATTTTCAACTACTGTAAAACAAATCCACCAGTTTTTAGGATCTAAGATTTGGCCAGCTAATTTAAAGTTATCGTTCTTAAAAGCAAAGCTATATATTTTCCCTTAAAAGTAAAGCTATACATACAGGGCGCCCAGTTAAATAAGGGCTAACCCACTCTTAACTTCAGAACGACGGCAACTTTAGTAAGGAAAGTAGTGTCCAGGTATAGTAAAACGTACATGCGATGAGACAACTTATAACGCCACCTGATGGCAAACTTCGGAGTTAGCGTTCCTATCTCGAAAACGATAGAAAATAGCGGTGAAATGTCAATTACAAAGCTGTAGATCGTAAACGATTTATTACAAAAAGACACCTTCTACACATGAATACGAAAAGCAGAACACTTAAAATGCACATTTGTTTTTTTGCATTTTCCGAAACTGTGACGACTCAGAACGGGTTAAAATGAGTAAAAAAAATTAGTTCTTACAAGATACCTTAATTTTCGGCGGTCAAAGTGCTCTCCGTCATCTACAATACAGATTTGAGATCTTGTTTGAAATTCACTTTGCACACGTTTTAGCATGTAGTTGGTGCACTAGCACTAGCAACAGTAATACGTCATGGAAAGTCCTGCAATGTTGGCAGAAAGGTCCATATACCTGTCGTTTCAGTTATTCGCACAGTAAAAAGTATAATGGGGTCATTTTTTTGCCAAAAAATAACATTTTCTCCATGTCTTGTGACGCCACAATTTCGGAAAATGCGAACAAATGTGCATTTTAAGCGTTCTGCTAATCGTATTAATGTGTAGAAGGAGTTTTTTTCCAATCGATAACGCTCTACAACTTTGTAATTGACATTTTTCTGCTATTTTGTACCGCTTTCGAGATAAGAACGCTAATTCCGAAGTTTGCCACCTGGTGGTGTTGTAAGTTGTCTCATCGCAGAGAGCTTGACGTTCTATTATACCTAGACACTACTTTCATGACTAAAGCTGTCGTCGTTCTGAAATTGGGGGTCTTTATTTTTTTATTGGGCACCCTGTATATTATTTCTTTCCCTGAAATTCCCATCCCGCTATTGTAGTTTCAAGGAATCAATGAAGACACAATTGACTCAGAAAAGACATTTTATCGCGAAACCTGAAGTAACACGTCGGCTAGTCTCTGATAACATAGTACGTATAAAGATGCATTTCATATGAGCGAAACAGAAATTGGTCCCCCATGCTCTGGTCCTGTTTTTATATTTATTTTTTTTAGTTTAAAAAATGGAGAATTTGTATGAATAAGAAATTATGTAACGATATTCTATTCTCATTAAAATAAAAAAAATTTTAATGCAATTCATTAAATAAATGCAACTTCAGAGCTTTGGGCACGCATTTAAATCTCATCTGCGATCGCATAATTCCGAGTTTTTAAAAGTTTTATTTCCGTCTCTTTATCAATATCTAGAGTAAAACGAAACAGCATATAATTTGTCTCTAAAGCTGAAAGTTGCATTGCATATATTACTGCCTATTCCTTTGAAAAGCTAATGTGAATTTTTTAATTAAAAATTTAATCGACTTATTTTCCCAATTTTTTTTCGAGATATACTTTGTAATTCTCACTACACCCTGAGATCGAGAAACAGATTCAAATTTTGTATTCTTACAAACTCGCAATACGCTGATCTGCAGTTTGGCTCCGACCGCAGTGGTCCGATAGTCGAGTCTCGGTTTCGAGACAGGAGGGTCGCAGGTTCGGAACCCCATTCCATCCAAGATCCCCCGAATATGGAGACTTGGTCCAAATTAAATGTGACGTGGGTAAAACATCTACTCGTTGGTGTGGTGTGGTGTGTTTGTTTGGAGAGAGGTTGCTGGGTTAAGTGTCGTCCTTGTTATCTGCCGCGGTTCAAAATTTCAAGGTCCTTCATAGAGGAGCCTTCACTTAACTTTCGAGAAGACATTAGTCTAATTAAACTAAGCTATCGAATCATACAGCAATTTTCTTTCCCAAACAAATAATAAAATTTTTCTCCGTGTAACACAAAGCATAAGAAATAATAATGATGGACGCCCCCTCAAAACGCGCAAGTGATGATTGTTAATTTCTTTTTCAGCCTAAGGGGTCTATTCTGGTACCCCTGGTTGGGTTGGGAGACGTCCCTTTTTCCGCACGTTAACAACGGGAAAAGTGACGTCTCCCAACCCAACCTGGGGTACCAGAATAGACCCGTAAAGCTCCATTTTTAAGCTACACGTGTGCTATTTTGGGACGGACCTCATATCCGTGGTTAGATGACAAGGACGACTCTTAAGCTGGCAACACCTCTCCAAGCTTTCACACCAGCATCAAAACGTTGGACTCACGACGTCAAACATAGCGTGTAACAAGCCACATACACGGCGCAATCTGGTCTCGAACCCACGATTCTTCTAACATAAAACCGTAAATTTACGAAAACGCCACTGCGGTCATTTACCACTTTAAAGCTTCAACTTTTTAAAACTTTACCACTGCGGTCCCTAAAAGCGCGCAAGGGTAATAACGCGTCCGGTAACTCTTTGCGCTCCAAAACTCATTAGATGCGTATTGCACTTTGCATGTCGTAGATTAAATTCCTCAATGTACGCAATTACTTTTGTTACATAGGTCTGCGATGAAAAAATTGTCGGTAAAGCAAGCGGTGTTTTTATAGTTTTTTTGGATGCTGATTAATGGAAAAATGACTAAAAAATTCCATTACGTACAGTTTCATCACAAATCGCAATATTTTTTTTTACGAATTTAATATATTTCGGACCAAAAAAGTATTATTTATATGAGTTCGTTAAACATATTTATGGACTTAAAATAGTAGAAAGATGAAACTATTTGAATCCAGAATATTCCTCTGAATCGGTAAATTGCCTATTAAACACAATATTAAAGACAGAGGAAACCAGTTGAAACCGGATACCTCTCCTGCTTGCCAAAAAAAGTGTTACTTCCACCGCTTCACATAAAATTAGGTCTCGTGAAACAATTTTTCAAGCCTTTACCAAAAGACGGTGAATGCTTCAAATACCTTTCTCACCAGTTCCCGGGTTTATCCGAAGCAAAACTGAAGGAAGGTGTTTTCGTAGGACCAGACATCAGAAAAGTGATGAACGATGAAAATTTTAAGATTAAAATGGAAACAATCGAAAGAAAAACCTGGGAATCTTTCAAACTAGGTTACTAGCTTTCTTGGAAATAAAAAGAACCCAAACTACAAATCTATAGTAGAAGAGATGATAAAAAATTTCAAGATTTTAGGTTGTAGTATGAGCTTAAAAGTTCATTTTCTCGATTCGCACTTGGACTATTTTCCTGAAAATTTAGGTGCAGTTAGTGAGGAACAAGGTGAAAGATTTCACCAAGATATAAAGGAAACGGAGAGACTATATTAAGGAAAATGGAATGTCAGTATGATAGTCGACTACTGCTGGATACCACAAAGAGACAATCCCTGCAAAGTTCACAAGAGAAAAAGTGACAAAAGAACTTTTGAGGAAAAGAAAAAACGTCACTATAAGGACTTGTAACTTTCTACCGATACTTAACAATTATTTGAACTAGGATATAAATGTAATTAATATGGGTTTATGAATTAATGAAATTTAAATGAAATGTCAAAATTTCGCGATTTTAACTGTTCCTTTCCAAATATCCAATCACTTTGTAAAAAATCCTTATGTGATAGAAATAAATGGATTTCATTTTTAGAATCAGCACTAAAAATAGCATAAAAATCAGTCATCAAAATTAAAACAATTTTCAAAAAGTATTTTTTTGCAGGCCTGTGTTATCAGCCAAAACAAGTAGTAACGATTTCGGTAAAACCGTGTCTAAATTGTTTGAATGAAAAATTGTATTATATGCATTTTGAGGGTAACGTATGCGTGCAACTCAGTGTTCAGGAAATAAACCACCATGCTTGAACTCAATGTTTATTAACCACTTCATACATCGATTTAAGTGAACTCTATGGTAAAGCTGGATTTAACTTTGTTGAGAGCATTAAGATTTTTTTTCTGTTATTTATGAAACCGTTAAGAGATATCCACTCTAATCAGAGGTGGATAAACAGCTTACCATGGACATTCAAAATTGATGAATTTGCTGGTAAATATACACGTCCTTAAACACAACACAACACCACTCCATGCCCCTGCAACTATAACCATATGGTTATTTAAGCAGTGACGTGGTCATGAAGTGGAAGAGAAATCACAACACCCGAAGGGGTGACCTCTCTTAAAACTTGACAATTCTCTATACCGCTGCCTAATTAAAAACGCAACTAGTCTACAAACATTTACAGGAGCAAAGGAAGGGTTGCTATTGTGCTATACATTAAAAAAAATATTTTGGAAACATGGGAAAATAAAACCTTGAAAAACACAATATTACACAGTTATACATGAAATAGCTAGAAAATAATAAAAACAAAAATGCAATGGAAAGACTATACGAAGAAAAAAAAATATATTA
Organism: Araneus ventricosus; assembly: GCA_013235015.1. Taxonomy (NCBI): domain Eukaryota; kingdom Metazoa; phylum Arthropoda; class Arachnida; order Araneae; family Araneidae; genus Araneus; species Araneus ventricosus. The sequence continues at coordinate 746,987 of BGPR01000045.1, read as the reverse complement.
AAAAAAACAGAAAATGAAAGGAAAAAGATGAAAAACAAATTAATACAGTAATAAAAGTAACATAAAAATGTACACAAGAACAGAGAGATGGGCCGCACAGTATTTTAAAAAGTTTGATTTTGAAGAGGAGTTGGCTGATGGAACTCTATTTGAAGGAGAAACACGGAGGATCTTGGAAGAAAGTCCTGAAAGAACGACAAAGCTGTTCTGAGTTCATTAGGGGATGATGGGCTGAAGAGGAGGCGAAGTTGAATGTCGAACTGGTGAAACGGGACTTTCCATCTCCAAAGGAAAAGGTGGAGTGATGAAGACGCATGAAGGAAAGTTGAAGTTTGGTTGGAATTAATTTCCCTCATCGCTGGAGGAAGAGGTTGTTCGGTTGCTGAAGTTGCTAATTAATAAAATGTTGGCCAAGAATGTGGGGATGGGACGAAAGCATTGGACTCAACTGAGAAGACTATTGAAGGAACGAAAAAAAAAACAATTAATTGGGATCTGGACGGATAAGACTGGTTTCTCTTTGGAGAAAGTGGAGCAAATTATGTATCTTCCTTCTTGACGTTGAATTGTTGGCTACTCTTCGGAACCATATTGGCTGATGTTGTTGGCTGGGTGGTGCCATATGGTAGGAGGTTGTGAGGAGGCAAACCGTAGCATAATGGATTGGTGTGCCGATTTCCCCACAAGAATAGAAAGAGGTTTCGGCAAGGTTGAATCTATGGAGAAACGAAGGGAAAGGCCCATGTCCTGTGAAAAATAAAACTTCGTTGCGTGCCCAGTTGATTGGATGCAAGCTAACTTTGGGAATTATGTTGTGAATGAGCCTCCCAGTATCTCCATCATCCCAAGCCATTTGCCAGGTAGCCAACATCTTCTGTCTTAAGAATGTTTTGATAAAAGATTTTGGTAACTCGAGTGGTGTTTCAGGAAAGTTTTCCGTTTCTGCTGCCTCCTTAGCCAGTCTGTCTGCTTCTTCGTTCCCTATGTAACCAGCATGGGCTTTGATCCACGACACTCTGATGTGAGGATGACTATGGAGTAACTTGAAGATTTTCCGGGCAATTGAATTGTGACTCTTTGGGTTTGCTGCTGAATTGATGCTGGCTTGGTTGTCTACTAGAATAGTCAGTTGTTGAGTTGGGAGGGAAACGGCGTGTTCCACTGCTTTGAGAAGAGCTAGGATTTCTGCCTGGAAGACTGTATTTCTAAGAGAGAGCCTGGTAGACCATCTGTGGGTAATGTTGACGTCGGTCAAAACACAGAAGGCTGCACCCACACCCCTCTCTGTTTTCGATCCATCGGTATAAATTCTAAGTCCAGTGTTTATGTTGCCTCCGTCATCCAGGGAAATTTGAGTTGTACTTAGATGTTCCGATGGGTGTGTTGACCAACCGGAAGCTTTTTCTTCAATTTCACTGGGATCGGTGTCACTGACGTTTGTAGAAAGAGGAAGTCTAAGTCTGAAGAGTGCTGTGCCACGAGCTTCTCTTTGTAATTGTAGATGAAGAGGAGGGATACCCAGTATGACCTGCAGAGCTGCCGTGGAGGTTGTCCTGTAGGCACCTGAGATCGCCAGGAGGAACGGACGTTGAATTGTTGAGAGTTTTCTGGCGATTCGGACTGTAGGTTCTAGACACCAGGCAACTGCCCCATGCGCCAGCACCCGTTCTGTTACTGTTTTATAAAGGGTCCTTCGATGAATAAGGGGAACTCCCCAGGATTTCCCGGCTATTTTTAGGAGATTATGATAAAGGTGGGTCGCTCTAGTAGATTGTGCTTTAAGGTGGGTGTTCCAATTCATCTTTTCATCAATATAAATTCCGAGATATTTAATAGCATGGGCTCTTTTAATTCTTTCGCCTTGCCAGCGAATGGTAGGTCCCCTAACTAGCTTGCTGATAAGGAGATAATTTGTTTTTTCTGCTGAAATTTGGAGTTGGTTTTTGCTTGTCCAGGTGGAGAATTTAGCAATAGAATCGTTAATTTGTGACTCAAGTTGGACTCTAGTCGGGGCATGGGAAACCAGGACAAAGTCGTCTGCGAAGGCTTGAATGCTGGTGTTAATTGGCCAGTTTTCTTGAAGTATTTCATTTACGACCAAATTCCAGAGGGCTGGTCCACTGCAAGACCCTTGAGGGCAGCCTTGTTTTTGGTCCCTGATCGCTGGTCCTTCGCAGGTATTTAGGATGACCTTCCTATTCTGGAGAAGATTTTTAAAGATATTAACTATGTTTGTTGGGCATTTACTATTGTCAAGGTAAGAAGAAATTGCGCTGTGCTGAATATTGTCAAAGGCACCCTTAATGTCGATGAAAAGCACCAGTACGTGATCACCACTTGCCTTCCCCTTGTGGATGGTATCCAAGAGTTTCGTGATGGCCATTTTTGTTGATCTTCCCTCACGTAATCCGTACTGAAGATTGCTAAGTCTGTTGTTTTTTTCGAGGTGAAAATTGAGCCGTTGGGTGAGGAGCTTTTCTAGAACTTGACCTATCGTCGGGAGCAGAGATATGGACCGGTAAGAAGATGCTTCTGTTTTAGATTTGCCGTGTTTATGAAAAAGAATGATATTTCCGACCTTAAGGGGATCGGGAAATTTAGCCAATTTAAGGCAAGTGTTGAAAAGTTCCATGAGGAGGAAGGGGAATTTCTTGAAAATTTGCTGTATGATGATGTTGTCGATGCCATCTGGTCCTGGTGCTTTTCCTTTGGATAGATGATGGATGACAGTAGCTACTTCTCCTTTGGTGAAGGGGCAGTCGTTTGCGGTGCAAGGCGGAATGTAAGTAGAACTATTACTGTTGGCAGGATGGGGGAAGATTTTCTCCAGAATATCTTGAGCTATTTCACGTCCTTAAACAGGATTAATTTAACAATTGTGTTTGAACATTAGAAATGATTACAACATTAGAAACAACATTCAGCATAGACATTTAACAACTGGAAACGCACGTAAAAATTGATCTCGGAAGAAGGTTCTCCAAAACCTCGTGTCTTCCAAAGTTCGTCGTTCTTATTCCGACCTTCTGGTTCACTGCGAATCGTGTTAATTAAAGATTTGAATTTAAAGTGTGGATCGTAATAAAGCTGGTGCATTGTGTCTAGCTCGTCACTGAAGGTTCGAATCTCGAGTCCCGATTGCTTAAAAAGACTTTATCATTCATTTTCCTGGTTTGGAATCGTCTTATTCGATATATTTGCTTTGATTGCATTTACGAGGATGGATCCAAAAAAAGTTTACAAGAGCAATAAAAAAAATATTTATTAACAATAGACAGAAAATACAAAAGGAATTGAGAGGCATACTTGCCGATCACTTTTCTACATAATCACTAAATCTGTTTAGGCATTTATCTGAACGCAGGGCAAACTTGTTTAACCCGACTTGGTAGAAATCACGTCCCTGCCCATTGAGCTAGTTCTCGGCGGCTCTTTTCGCATCACTGTTTGAAGATAACCTTGTTCTAGATAAGTGTTTGGAACTCAGATTAGGTGCCAAATCTGGACAATATGGGATGTGGCACCAAACTTTCCACTTGAAATTTTGCAGCAATTCTTGAGTTTTTGCTATCAGTATGCGTATTGTCATGCCGGACAATGGCACCATCATTCAACATGCCCGGGCGTATGCGTCGGATGGCTTCACGATGGTCCAGCGACTATTTCCTTTCTCCTAAATTGAAGGAATATTTATCTGGAAGAAGGTTCTCTTCAGACAGTGATGTGAAAACAGCTGCCGAGAACTGGCTTAATAGGCAGGTACGCGATTCCTACCAAGCCGGGTTAACCTTCCAGCGGGCGGGCGTTTTCAAGAGATAATTGCATTGCACATCGTATTACATATTTATATCGTTCTTTTATAAATTTAAGTGTAATTTTTATGTATAAAATATTTGTTTACTATTAAGCTAATAATTACTGATATCTTAAATAAAACCTGGATTTATTTTTGTAAAACAACGATATATTTATGTAATACGGTGCACGATATGTCGTAAAATTTGTGCAGGCGCGCCGCGCTGGAAGGTTAAACAAGTTTGTCCTGCGTTAAGAAAGATGCAGAGATATATATAGCAATTATGTGGAAGTTATCGGCAAGAATGCCTCTTAACCCTCCAACTGCGTAATCTTTTTGAAAATTATTTAGATGCAATGTTTTAAAACATATTCAAATACCGCTCAACCACGCGAATCGCTATTTACATGCACGGATCTATTGGTATTATTAAAACGTTGAATCATATTTATACTAAGTAAACCAATTAGCTTGCGAAAATCGCAGGATGCAGCAGAAAACAGACGAACTTCTAATCTGCGGAAATCACGAGATATGCAGTTAGAGAGTCAATTCCCTTTTGTATTTACCGTCTTATTGTTTAATAAATAATTATTTATTACACTTTTAACTTTTTTTTGGATTCATCCTCGTACCTAACTGTTGATAGCAAGGTAGGACAATTAAAATTCTTTAGTTAGTGTCGCGAGGTTATATAATGTGTTTTTCTGGAGTGAAATTTGTATCAATATGTATAAAAGACTTCTTTTATGCTGTGTTAGGATCTTCGGACTTTCTTCAAAACATTATCTAGTAAAATTGCTGCAATGCTTTTAACTATCTATCCCATAGTCTACTTAAGTTTATCACTAAGTTCGAAGAGAACGAGCGAAAACAGCAATGATCAAAAATACAAATGAAGATCAAGTTTCATTCAAAAAATAATTTTATTTGACAAGGTTCTTGTTAATGAGTATAAATGGAGTTAAAAATTACTCTAAAACGTTGATCCCGATATAACACATAAAACTTTGTATAAGAACAGTAATTAAATATTTCATAACACTAAGGGCAAATTTAAACTTGTATAATGAAACATTGCAATTTAGTTTTGATTAAATGCACAAGTCATCAGTCAAGAAATCGAGAACTGATGACAGTAAAAACTCTGAATAAAAGGTAAAACAATCAACGCAATTCTCAAAATTACAATCAAAGTATACTTCCATATTGGAAAGAAAATCTACAACTACATTACAACTTTGACAGATTTATACTGTTCTGATCAGTATTAACTTTTGATGCACACTGCCAGTCGGTTCCTTCATGACAGTTCTCAATTGTTATCTTGACTTCAACAGAGACCACTTCACTAAGCATTGATGGCAGAATGTTTTCTAACATGCCTTTTAATTCATCATGTGCCATTCTATCTATACTTGAAGATATCGGGTGAAAAACAAGCGTGTCTTCGACATCATAAAATGACACATAAAGAGATGCCTTCACTCGATGATCTGAAGAATCAATTCTTTTTAAATTAATTGAAAATGTGTAAGAACCAATGGCATCTTGCATTCGTTCGTATTTCAGTTGAATAGCCCACGAAGTTGGTATGGTTCGACACGAAGTATAATAGTCGAGCGGGTAGAACGTTTTTTCTATAAGATCGAGGCGATCAACTTTTAACTTGAAAAAGGCTTTATGTCCATTCGGTATTTGCTCATCCCAAAATACAAATCCGTTTTGATTACCTTCCGCCATCTTCGTAAACCTTATATTTTAGATAACGATACTGATCGAAAAAGAAATCTGAAAGAGAATTTTATTTAATTTCATAAAAATACCTATAGCTGTACAGAAGCTAAAAGAGAACTAATACACAGAGAGGCGATTCGCAGTTAAATATGCAGAATTATACCCTTTTCAGATCACTTCGAAAAGCATTTCAAGGTCCAATGCAAAATACCAAATTTGTCTTTTCTGAAATTTTATACCACAGCATTATTGTATTCACGTTAATTTTCAAGAATTTATTGAAATATTTTACGATTGAATAACAACTACAAAAAGATGTATCGTGCTTGCACAGTAATGTTTAAGCTATTACTTTCTGATATTAGGTCAGGCGAAGAGACTCCATATTCTCTTTAGGGGTTTAAACCGATGTTCTACGCCACATAAGAAAACATCGGATTAACGGGTCTATTCTGGTACCGGGTTGGGAGACGTCACTTTTTCCGCACGTTAACAACGGGAAAAGTGACGTCTCCCAACCCAACAGGGGGTACCAGAATAGACCCCTTAATAGCACATAATTCTTTTAATAGTCGAGTTAAGAGTTCTCTCATCTAAAATTCTGATGACTAAGAAGTTAGTTAGACTTACGGAGTTCCATAAGAAAACCCTTCGCCCTTTAGTAGTTCGTAAAACTCCTTAGCGTTAGAATCACAAAATAAACCTTTTCTCAAATAACCAAACCCCAAGTAAACATTAAAGAAATGTGTGCCATTTTGGAGATTTGATTATTAGATCTACCTTTCGACGGGCAAAACCGTCCTAATAGGCCCACTTTCCATTTTTATTATATAGGCGTAAAATAAATGGTCCCGATTGAAGATTAATACACCATTTTGAAGCTAACCAGTGTTACTGACGGCAGGAAATGTAAGAACTGTTCAACAGCATGAAGGACGGCGGTACGAGTTTCGATTTCATCAAACATATGCCGTGTATGCAAGATGTTGTACATTAATTTTGACCTGTTTGCAAACCCTCTCAAATGTTGTTGCGTGGTAGTACAGTCATATTAACGTCCCGTTTTGAAGCAAAATGAGGGCGGCTATTTGGGGACGAACCTCGAAATTTTGAATCATGGTCACATGATGAGACCTGAGCCGGCACTCCTTCTCCCAAGGGCGTATATATGTCTCCCCCAGAAAACAGAAAAAAAGGTAAAGTAATAAGTAGTTATTATTCGGTTGGCGTTTGATCGAAAAAGATTTCCGCAGTTTTAGCTTCCAAAAAAATATAGATGGCACCAGAAGTACCGTGAATTTAAAATATGGGCGCATAATGAAGGTGTGGCCTTGTTTTGAATTATATCATACCAAGGATAATTTCACTAAATAACGTATTTTATTCGCAAAATTTTATACCTATACATATACAACTTTGGCTCCAAATTTGACATGAAAACTAAGTTGACAATAGTGAAAAGACCTCGTCGAAATCTCGAAGAGGTTCGAAGATTCTGGAATATTACAAATTGCATTGTAATGGATAACGACGCTTTATTCCATGAATAATTTAGAAACCACGAAGCACAGGTAACATAGAAAGCAGCACTTGTACAAATTAGTAATGCAAGCAGACAGCAAATCATTAATAATAATAGAAACAGCTGTAACAATAGCGTCTAGCGTTTAACAGCTGATCAAGTAGCATAATTAATAAGACTCCAAAGAGAGATTATTCCCTCATTGGGGTTCCTCCGATATTTATAGTTTTCAAACAGGGCGTGACGTCACATGGAATATTCTAGAAGAAGCTCCATATCTCCGTTACAAATAGAGATAGAGCGATAATTCTTGTATTTTCGAGAACCTTCATTTTGTCGCTAATGTCAGGGCCTCCCCGATATCTAGTAAGAGCCTCTGTAAATCTCTTTTTCCAACTATTAAATTAACATAGCAGGGAAGAGACATTACAGTTTTGTAACATTATACTAATCTGCAATTGCAGTTCCATTAATTATTTCAGTGGGTGGGCTACTATGTAACACTATACTTATCTGCAGTTACAGTTCCATTAATTATTGAAATGGATTCCACTATGGAAAAATGTCAATTACAAAGTAGAGTGTTATTTATTAAGTACAAAAAGACGGCTTGTGCATATTAATACTAAGAACAGAACGCTCAAAATGCACATTTGATTATTTTCGATTTCCGAAACTGTGACGTCACAAAACTATTCACAAAGAGAAGAAACAATTAGTTATCACAAGATACCTTAATTTTCGGTGTCCAAAGTGCTCTCCTTCATCTACAATACAGATATGAGCCCTTGTTTAAATTTCACTTTGCACACGTTTTATCATATATTTGGGTGCGCTAGCACAAGGAGCAGTAATACGTCTTCGAAAGTCCTGCAATGTTCGAGGAAATGATTCCCACAGGAAAAAGCATAATGGGGTCATTTTTTTTGTCCGAAATATAACATTTTCTCCTTTTGTCCATGTCTTGTGACGTCACAATTTCGGAAAATGCGAACAAACAAATGTGCATTTTAAACGTTTTATTCTTTGTATTCATGTGCAGAAGGTGCCTTTTTGTACTAAACTGATAAAGCTCTAAAACTTTGTGATTGACATTTCCCAGTACAGTTTTCGAGATAGGAACGCTAACTCCGAAGTTTGCCACCAGGTGGCGTTTTAAGTTGTCTCATCTCATAGCGCATAGGCGTTTTACTATACTTAGACAGTACTTTCATGACTAAAGCTTTCGTCCTTCTCAAGTTAAAGTGGGGGTGGCCATTATTTAAGTGGGCACCCTCTATATCCTTTGTTAAAATGAAAGGGGGAAAATACATACGCTAGAGATTCGGTAAATAGCTGTATAAGAATTGGTTTCAAATTAAATAGCAAATATTAAAAGATGAGAATAGGCGTAAAATTAAAAGCTCAAATGAGTTTATTTTACGTTATATTTTTATCATCAATAGAGTTTTCCTAGGTAGGAGCCTCAAAATAATTTTGCGCTTGTGGTCTCATATTTTCAAAATCCGCCATATGTATATTTATCATTTTGTCTTTTCAAATTTTTTTCTAAGCAATAAAATAAGTACCAACACTCGAAATTATGCAAAATTTGAAAACCGTTTTTTTTTTTAATTAAAAATTATTTTTCGGATTTTTTTACGGGGAAAAGAACGATTTCTAAGTTAATTCTAAAACCGACAAGCCGCACAAAAAAAGAGCAAAATGACTCTTAAAATAGTTCTCGAGTCCTTTGTTGCTTTATCCCCGCTTAATTCTAAAGTGCTTTGAGGCAATAAATTAAAAACTAAACATCCGTAACTATGCACAAATTAGAAGCAAGTTTTGTAGATTAAAAACCATCTTTCAAATATCCAACATTTAATACAAAAACAGTTACTGAATCCATTCACAAAAAACCGAAAGGCCTCATCGCTTTCGAAGCAAGCTATAGAAAACATTCTAAGGAAAAGAAGAAGAAGCAATTATTATAGAATGAAAGATGGTACATGTTGGGAAAGGAAAGAGAATTATTTTTTATTCTACAGATCAATAAATAATTCCTCTCCTCTGATACCCTGATCCTCTCAACAATGCATTTAGCACCCACCATTCTCAGCGAACGCTGCTTCATCTTTCTTTGAATGAAGAGATTTTCTTCACACAAAAGTAAGGTAACAATAAATCATATTGCGTGAATGTCGTTGCAGTGCAGTGCTGTGTTGAGAGTATATTTTTAATGCAGTAGGACAGAATTGTAACGCCCAATTTTAAGGTGGTGAAAGTAAGAATTTTTTAAATGAGTCGATGTAAAAAAAGAAAGCATTTTCTCTAGAAATTAAAATGGATGTTGTTTGATAAACTTATTAACGTTATATACATAGCTTTGAATTTGTTAACTTCAATAATATGGATAATTTTGAAATACTGAAATAGTATTACCAGAGCCACAAGGATTTCTTCGACAGTAATGTGCTTTTAAATGAATGGTGATAAGGAAATGGGAAGACAATTGTTTATCTATATTGAAGAGAGGTTCAGAAGATACAGGTTCGCTACCAGTCCGACAAACTTGCAGGGGGTGTAAAGGGCACAAAGACGATTCGGAATCGCATTATTGCAGGGTCCGAAATGCCTTCTAAGCGAGTTACGGTTAAGAGAAGCAAAGAATAATAAATATAAAAAAAAACCTTTTACCGATGCATTTAAAAAAAGAAAAATAATAATTTTTTCTCAAAAATCTGGAGGTCAGAACAAAAATCGTAAAAACGTGAGGCGCTGGTTTTATATCTTTCTCCTATTGTTTTCAGCGCCTCGCGCTTTTACGATTTTTGTTTTAATCTCCAGATTTTTGAGGAAATTTTTTTTCTTTTTTAATGCATCGGTAAAAGCGGTTTTTTTAGTTTTTTTTATATTTATTATTTTCTAGTTTTTAGTCTTTAATTTATGCCATAATTCAGTATTATAAATGTTTTGGAATTTTAGAATAAGTTTTTCATGAACTAATTCCAACAATTATTTTATTGAAAAGAGCTCTAAAATTACTGAAATACTGCATTGTCATCAAGACCCAATGAATATACAAAATTTCAGAACTCTAGTGCATTAAGAAGTGAGTGAAAAATCGATCCCAAAATTCTGACCTTACAAAAAATATTTCAAACTTAAATCCATTTTTCTTCAACTAATTCCAGCAATAATTTCTTTAAAAAGATCTATAATAGGATACATTTATTTTTATTTTCATCGAAACATTTAAATTTCTGTGTAAAGTCTTTTAGTTCTCAGAAATACTATAGATGACGCCCCTGACACCTACCGAGTGCAAACGTAATTTTGCGATTTTTTTTTAAATTGATAATTGAGAGCTCTAAAATTATTAAAAATATTGCATTTTCATCAAGACCCAATAAATATACAAAATTTCATAACTCTAGTGCATTAAGAAGTGAGTGAAAAATCGATCACAAAATTCCAATTTTACATACAAACACGAAACATTTCGAACTTAGTAAAAGCGTTTAAAAAGAACAGAAACAGCAACACGTCAGTGTAACGGAAATCATTTTAATTTCAAGTTTTACATTGGTTAAAAGCTACATGCTACAGAAGGTGTTCGAAATTTCAACCAGAAGCAGTCATACAGGCTTCACAGTGGCGTCGCATGGAATTCCTGACGTTCTGGAAGATTCCTGGCTTGTCTCGCATCTTCTCCCCGGCAGCTACTGAGATGCGAGTGACGACGTCTTCAACTGATTCAATGGGGGTCTCGTACACCAATGTCTTCATTTCATCCCAGCAGAAGAAGTCCAGGCATGATAAGTCAGCCGATCTAGATCCGATAGGCCACTGAACCCGACAGCCACGACATTTCCAATGCTTTCCAAATATAACGTTTAGGTCTTGGCAGACGTCATTTTTGTAATGTAGGGGAACCCCATCATGCTGGAACCACATTGAGAGGTGCAACAACAGAGGAACATGTGCTTCGCGGGAAACGTTCCTCGTATAAACGCAGAGCGGTGAGCCCGTTACAGTCCGCAGCTCCAATTGCTCCATACGTGAGGTGCATGTCGGCCAGTTCCACATTTGAATACTAATCCTACAGCCTCGGAAACCGGTTTGAAAATGCTGACTTCCAGCGGGATCGCTGTTCACGCAATCTTCCGTTCAACGCCTTCTACCGCATGACGAAGGCATTTCGAACCCTACAATGCTATGTGATTCCGATTCGTCTTTCGTACCCTTACACCCCCCTGCAAGTTTGTCGCACAGGTAACGAATCACCCTGTATAGCAAATTCAAGAAAAGGCAAATAATAGTTTAAAGTTAAAATAAAATAAGTCGATAGTAGCAGAAATTAGAAATATATAGCTATTTAAAAACAATTTTAAGAATAAAACATCAAGAATAATTCAATAATTGTCTTTTCGGGGGGGGAAAGGGACAATTTTGACCAAATACATTTTGAGTATCGAATTCGGTGTATGTTAAAAATGTATCAGTGACATAGAAATGCACTTGTTTCTAGAATTCTGAGAAAATTAGAAATTGAAGACATGTTATAAGACAAGGTTTAAAATAAAATACAATTCCTGATGCAATTTATCTAAGGGATAAAAATAAATTAAAATGGGGAGATTTTTCTAGTAATCTCGAATGTCAATTATTACACATGAGGTACTCACCTAAAATACAACTGACGGAGAGGGTCGCATGACATGCTGGGAAGGATTCAGAATATCATAACAGTTGACTTGTTCGAAAAGTGCTGAAGTAAGAAATCTTGCTATTTTCAGACTTCAACTTCGAAGCAAAAAATGCAATTGAATTAATTTAATTCAAATCTATAATCTGAAGGGAATTCAACTTGTTGACTTCGATATTTCACATATTCTGCCATGCATACGAAATATGATGTGGAAGAGAATAATCTATAATTGAAAGTTAAGTAGAATAACAAAGAATTAGTTATGTTGTCTTCTTCCATTCTATACGCAATTATTTTTTCAAAATAAGTAAAAGTGTTATAAAAATATAACAGGTTCGAATATTATTTCTCTGTAAACAAAAGAATTCTTTTTTGATTGAGAGAATCTGAAGGAAAAAAATTGGATTTTGAATTAGTTTACAGCTATTCGAGATTCTGTTGGGAGAAAAAGGAGGAAATGACGTAACTTTGAATGGTACAGATTAGCGAGTATCCACTCGCCAATAGAGATTTTGAGGATTTCAGCTTCAGATCCTCTTTCTGAAGAGTCATTCAGAAAAGTTTTTGATTTTCTTTGGTAAACGGAGTATGGAAAGAAAAGGATACAATATCTGTAGAAAGTTTTCATTCCTTTTCAGTTTCTTTTAACAGAAAAAGATGATCTTTTTCTTTCCTAAAAGCTTTACTTTTAGAAAACTTGAAGAGACAGAAAAATAAAAAGAATCTTTCTGGTAGAGTTATTTTCCGTTTTAAATCAGTTTGAAGCCTGAGGAGAAAGAGGCTGGGGAAAGTTCATTGACTCGCCTCTGACAAAATGAGGAACGGGGCAACGCCTTAAGAGCATTTATTTTTCTTTTAATCAGATAATTGGTTGTTCAAAAAAAGATAGAAGAAATCTGATATTTTAAGCAAGAATTTTGAATGTTCTGCTAAGGAAATTTAAATTACTTGATGCGAATTAATTCTAATGTTAATTTCTAGCAAAATACAACCATAGATTTTGGCATTCGAATAAATTTATAATTGTATTTTTCATAGTTAAAATGAATTTCTTAAGTTTTCTGTTAGGGTTCAGAGTTTAATTATTCTTACTTTTTCCCTTTGTATTTTTCTGCTCAAAACTTAAAATTTCTGCTTGATTAAAAGGTAATAATCGGTAAAACTCATGAATATCTCAAACAAATACTACTGAATTTTGTGGAAAAGGAAAGATGGAATTCCCGGCTGATTCATCTCATATATTTGCCATATCACTACAGAATGAATCATCAAGATAAAGGTTTAAGACCTCCGAGATACATAATATTTTGTATATTACTTTGTATAACTTTCTGTGCATATTTTTCTTCACTTCAAATTATTTGATTACGGATTGTTTTTGACTTGACGACGATGTTGGGGTTTTTTGGGGAGGGGGAATCAAAGGCCTTTCTTAAACATTTAATCGTTGGCCATTACCATGGAATATTGCTCCTCTTGATGAAATAATATTCTCCCCCCCCCCCATGTTTTCTTCTTTTATCGTTCTCCTTTTTATTTTATCGCATATATATATATATATATATATAAGACTGTGCGTGCGTACGTACGTGCGTGTGCGTGTGTGTGATGATGATTAGACGTAGAATATTGCACTTAAAGCCCTGAAATTTGGCACACAGGTAGTCGTAATGGTGACTCAATGCACCTCGAAGCCCGATTTTTAAAATTCAATCTAGAAAATTTTATTTAATATTTTGTGTTATTTTGAGTGATTTTTCATACTGATTTCTCCCTTGCATTTTTTTCTAATAATCCTATCAAGAGAATAAATACACCATAAGAAAAAACAAACAATTTGCGTTCTAATGAAGTTTATTTCAAACGTCTAAAAGTTTGATTTAAACGAAAAAGTTGCCATACAATATTTTCTCTAATTTTAAAAATAGTTTTGGCATAATTTACAACAATACTTTTCATTTGTGCATTTTGTGCTTTTCATTTCTATCATTTTTGTGCGCAGGAGGTTTTTTTTATAATAAATCGATGATGCTGAACAACTTTGTAATTGACTTTTTCCCGTATTTCGTACCATTTTTGAGATAAGAACGCTAACTCCGAATTTTGCCACCAGATGGCGCTGTAAGCGGTTTCAATGCGTAGAGCATGGCAACTTTACTATACTTAGACCCCACTTTTATGACTATAGCTCTTGCCATTCAGAAATTATTGGGGTAACAACGGACTTTAGCGGGCACACTGTATATTCGTATGAAGCCAGAATGATTATAAGAAGATTATTTAATTATTATAGAATGATTATTTTATAAGATAATTCTGTTATTATCTTATCGGACGTTGATTTAATTCAATTTTCAATGTATTTCAAAGTGAGTAGTTTCATCTTAATGAGGTCCGGCAGAACGCTGGCCAGTTCCCCATAACTATTACAGATTCAAGAGAGGTTAAGGCGGCTTTTCACAAAAGAATGACTGCAAATGAAAAATAGAATTAACCCTAAAATATTTGGGTTACAACGAACTTTCCTTGACGCAAATGCTGAAAAATCGGCATTTCTCGTATCATTTTCATTGTCCCTAAAGTGTTCATTTCAGAATTCTATGCTTTCTCGCTGAGGGAATGAGCATTTCTTTGTAAACTTGCCTTTTCTATGAGAATTACGGATTTTAACCGCACTTTATGTAGTTACTTTTCTAATCTAATCCGATTGTGAAATTTGGAACAATAACTCAAAAAAAATTCGTTGCTCATTAACTTTTTTATCCATTCCGATTTGTTTAATGCCATAGCTTTATGAATAACGCCATGGCTTTATAAAAGCAGTTGAAATTCTCTTTTCACTATTTATCAAACGTAATGTACGTAACATTTCAATACTCAATGACAGGTGATAATAATTTTGATTTAGAAAAATACATCTTGTTAAAAAAAAGTATATAAGAAAATACAACAGCAGTCCATTTGATCTGTCTTTCGACTTATGAGTGGCGGATACAAGGTCTCGAAGTATAATGTATGTTGACACTGACGAATAGATATGGGGTCAAAATATGTGATCGAGAATTCACTAGAGCTAAGTTTTCCTCATTTGATTTATGTGTCTTTTCTAGATGGCAACCATGGTATTATACTGTTTTTCCTACGTAATGGAAGTTTCTTTCATCTGTTCGTGAAGCATCCATTATGTCACAATGGCATTTTCCATTACTTTTATTTGCCTGGGCATATGCAGTACGCTTCGGATCTCAAATTGGGTCAGGTTTTTTTCTTTCATTTTATTTTACCTCCAATCTGTACCCAACGACCTTCATGCTATTACGGAGTGACTTTTAACTTCCCCTTCTTCATTAGAGAGGAAAGAAATAACAAAAGGTGTAGTGCAAAGACATGAATGAAATGCTTTCTGCAATCGAAAAACACTAATTATTCAAACTAAATTGAAAACAAATGCGTTCTTTTAACATGTTCCGTACCAAGCCGTTGTAGCTCGACTTTTCATTCAGGCCATTTGATGTTTTGACTAATTAGATGATAGAATTTTGAAGATTGATATATTATCACACAATATTTCTATATATCGTCAACCCATAAGTAATTCGCTTGTTTAACGTAGTTATCACATAGTGTACCATTCATGGCACAAGTGGCGCTGCGGTCAGTTTTAACTTTTTGATTAGTGCGTGCCATTAGTGTATACCACATGTATAATCGATGGTACACGTAGCCTGAATGGAAAGTTTAGCATGCACCATGCATGGTACACGTGGCACGGAACGTATTAATACAAAAATGCGATGGCACACTTAAAATTAGGCATATACAAATAATTAACGAAAAGTGTTTTCCTTCAACTTTCGAAATTGATCAAACAAAATGCAATGAAAATTACTCCATGACTGGCGTGATTCAAATTAATATGGAAAACATGGTGCAAAGGTAGGAAACTGAGGCTATATAGTCCTTACATTCAAATGAAACCTTTTAATTTTTACAGATAGATCTGCTGTATCTAATCCTGATTCCTCACACACGATGGAACCAAATTCTTTCCATTAACAGTAGGATTATCATTAGATGCTGCAAATATTTTTCATTTTATTTTTCACCATTCGTTCGTGAGACATTAAGAATATGGCTACAAAAATGTATTTAAAACGACAAAGAAGTTTCCGAATGACAAGTATTTATTTTATCTCTATTCTCTTAGCCACCACTCGGTAGTGGGGGAATTGTTAACAGCTTCGTTTCAAGTATTATATATGAGAATTTGTATAAAGCTCTAGAAGAAAGGAATTGTAATTTTCTTTTTGTGATCATTTCTGTAAAAAAATGAAACATAAGACGTACCATTTAAGTATTTCAAATGTCTTTTTTCTTTCTTATGACTTCTAAGTATTAAATGTTTCTAAATGCTGCTGATTAGTATTAAACGTTTTCTAAATGCTTAAGGTTCAGCTTGAGAAAAAGCTGCAATACTATTTGCTAAAATCGGTTCCGAAACGCAATGAAAATAATTTCACATAAAGATGTAGAAATTATGGATTAAAATGAACAATCTCTCCTTACTTGATTGCCTGACAAATTAAAATCTCTTATGTGTGCCCTAGGATGCATTATAAAATAATTTTTCTTACACCCTTTCATTTAACTCGAATTCATGTTTGTAAAGAAGGAAATTTGTAACCAATTTTTCACTCAATAGAATTTAATAAAATACAACAATTAACAATTTAAATTTTAAACTCTTGTGTTCTCAATAACGAGTTCTATATTATCAGAAAATTATCAATTAATCGATAAATGTAATAAAATATTTATTCTGTATGCATATAAAATTATTTCGTGGTGCCATAATATTTACAAAAATGAAATATAAACTCAAGGCTAAAAATATAAAATAATTCAAATAAAAAAAAATTATACTTCTTGGTATACTAATAACAGTGTGTTTTTAAAAACTGCTTTTATTTGTCTTTTAAATCAGGCGCTCTACTAGATTTATTTCATTTCTTTATACTTGATTTCTGGATTGAAATTCCTCGATTGCGATATAAAAAGGCTGCGTTTAAAATATTTTTAAACGCACTAACTTTTACTAAGTTCGAAATGCTTCATGTTTGTATGTGTGTATGCAAGGTTGGAATTTTGTGATCGATTTTTCACTCACTTCTTAATGCAGTAGAGTTCTGAAATTTTGTATATTTATTGGGTCTTGATGACAATGCAATATTTTAATAATTTTAGAGCTCTCAATTATCAATTTTAAAATACAAATTCGCAAAATTACGTTTGCACTCGGTAGGTTTCAGTGGCGCCATCTATAGTATTTTTGAGAACTAAAATACTTTACACAATAATTTAAATGTTTCAATAAAAATAAGTATATCCTATTATAGATCTTTTTAAAGAAATTATTGCTGGAATTAGTTGAAGAACAATGGATTTAAGTTCGGAATATTTTTTGTAAGGTAAGAATTTTGTGATGGATTTTTCATTCATTGCCTAATGTATTATATATATATATGAAATTTTGTATATTCATTGGGTCTTGATGACAATACAATATTTCAATAATTTTAGAGCTCTTTTCAATAAAATAATTGTTGGAATTAGTTCATGAAAAATTAATTCTAAGATCCCAAAATATTTATAATGCTGAATTATGACATAAATTAAAGACTAAAAACTAGAAAATAATAAATATAAAAAACTTTTTTTAAAAAAAAAGCGTTTTTACCAATGCATTAAGAAAGAAAATAATATTTTTTCTCAAAATTCTGGAGGTCAAAACAAAAATCGTAAAAGCGTGAAGCGCTGATAAAATATATCATAAATATGATTACAATTCTAATTTATTTGCAGCTTTTCTACCTGCGCCTCACGCTTTTCCGATTTTTGTTTTCACCTCCAGATTATGGAGAAAAAATTAATATTTTCTTTTTTAATGCATTGGTAAAAGCGTTTTTTTAAAGTTTTTTATATTTATTATTGAATATTTAAACATATTTTTCTTGTATTATCGTACAATTCCTGATCTGTCAAATCCTGTTTTAATAGTTATTAGTCACTGCAAGAAAGAGGATTGGAAAAATTGGTTTTCTGGACATAAAACAAGCGAGGTACATATTTTCACCTGAATTCCGTAGTTTTGAAGTATTTCATAATAAAAGCATTGTTTATTTGTTTGTGAAAGACACGTTATCATAAAATGCAGGTCCACTTTTCCCATCTATTGAAATTTTGAGAGTAATGACGGTCAACTTCCATTTCTGGGCATGGATAAAAGAAAGCAACACTATATTTTCAAGGACAAAAGGTTCCTAAATCTTTCTTTTAGGTTCGAAAACATCAGAATGGAATTCTAATAAGGTGCCTCAAGAAAAAAGATACCTCCTTGTTGTTCAGCCTTTAAATTTGTTGACCACAGGAAATCGAAATCGCAAATTGAGAAACCGGTATCCTGTTCTTGAAGCATAACAATCTTTTGTGTGTGCCATATTTTCCACCTTACAGTTCACATGGAAGTTAGGATTTGACAGACTCAATTGGTACCATTTTATGTTCGATAATCAGTAATAATTCGGGCACTCCTTCCCCACTGAATTGGTTATCGAATTTCTTCCACTTTGGCATCCCTTGCGATGTTGTTGCAATTGTCTGCAGATTTAATTAAGTTTCGGATTTTACCCTTGAAAGACTATATAGACCATGTGGTACCATGCATTTTTGACAATATTATTGAAATTTTACAACAAAAAAAGGCTTTCCCTACGTAAATAGCATCCTATCAACAATATACTAGAAGGAAATTGATATTGGAAAAAAATAATTAATTCAGGCTTTGCCGGGTTAAATGATAATATGTAACTCGTAAGAGCAATTAAAGACACAGTTACCAGCATGCAATTTTTTAAAAGAATTTTCTGTTTAATTTTATTTATGATTTATTTATTGATAGATATATTGTCCTAAAGCAAAGGAGTATGGAAAAATATTGTAGTTAAGACAAAAAATTATCCCGAAATGCATTTTAATGACGCTGATTAGCATACTGTTGTTTGGAAAACTCAAAATTGACCACACTGAAAATTTAAAATCTAAAAAATTTATACAGTTATCTGAAGAACAAGGAATTATCTAGGGCATAAATTCATTTTAATGCATATTGAAGTACGAAAAATTTAATATATAAAACAACGTAAAAATATATATGCGTAAATCGTGTAATTATATAAATGCTATAAGGAAACAATAACAGCATTTATCAAATAGCTTCTAGTCGCAAACAATTTCAACTTCAGATTTGTGGTATTCGTGAAATATTTAACCTTTTCTAAGGCCGTGGGAATATACTTCCCACCAAATTCCTCAATTTTTAAATGCATTCTCACCAAATTTTTCGATGAAACAAAAACCTGAATGTTCCAATTTCTTATCTCAAAACCATAACTATGTATCTTGACTTAGTAATTAATTATTAATTAATTAATTAAAATAATTTCTTTTCTTAAATTAATCTCAATCCTAAAGTTATTATATTATACCACAACTGGAAAAAATGGCCTATAAAAGGTCAACTAAATTCTAATGTGTTGATTAGCAGGCATAAAATCAAAATGATTCAAATTTCATAAGACTTTTCCGTTTACATGCTCGCCGACAAACACTTTCCCGTTTATTATGTTACAATAAAGGATAGTTAGTTGATATATTTTATTATTATAAATAAATGAGCAATGCGGATAAATATTACCTAAAATTTGAAACAAATGCACAGCTTTTTTTGCCTAAATTTGTACTTATAAATCATCAAGTATTTATTGTAAAGATGTCTTGCGAAGATAATTTTCAGAAATTATAATTATTTTGAAATATAGATGCAAACCGTTCCCTCTTATCAATCCGATTACAACACACATCGTGAAAGGAGGTCAATCCGCGTATTCCGATTACAAACTTCTGGCCGAAGTAATTTTTCTTCGAAAGCAGTTCATTCATTGACATGAAGGAATGAGATCGAACACTTTTCTCAAGTCTATTCGCTAAATCAACCGTGCCAAACTTTTGATCCACAATGAAGATCCAGCCAGCACAACAAGGAGTAACAAAATTCTGAATCAAAATTTTCCTACCTGAATGGAATGGTTTTATTTCGCCGCTTAACAAACACCACCACCTATCTCATTTTTTTGAAATTTCAAAGAGGAAGAAAAAACTGAATTTGTCGCAACCAATAACGAATATTTTTTAACATCCGATATAAACATGAGACCACGTATTCCTAAAAGATATTAAAAAATCAGAAATATTTGTTACTGGTTGCGAAAAATTCATTTTTTTCTTTCTCTTAGAAATTTCAAAAAACTGAGATAGGTAGTGTTGCTTGTTAAGCCACGATATCCAATTATATAATCATTAATCAAGTTAACAGGTAAAACTGCATCCTTTTTGACTCGTATATGAAATATAGAAAGTATTGAAATCGTCAGAAAATCGGTTTCGAGATTTTTTAAAATCTTCACGTTTTAGAACTCCCTCACCC
>BGPR01000045.1:684055-715920 GCA_013235015.1 Araneus ventricosus | reverse complement strand
GTGTTTTATTTAATAAAAGAAAAATAAGCCCCTGATAGTATTTTGTCCACCTTACAAACAAAGATCTGGGTGCCCTGGTTCTTTTCCATTCATCTTCTTTTTTCTATTCAGCCCTTTGTGGAGAAATCGGCTATCTCTGAAGCTCTATTTCCTTTAGAGATTCTTCGTGTCTGTCTTCTAAAAGAATATTTTCAAAAGCGTGTCATTTCATTGAAGAGACCATTTTGATTAATTGCAGAAGCTGAATTTAGCAACCGGACAAAGCTGATACGAAGTTCCCAGAATTTCAGAAATAAATTACCCAAGTATTCCAGTCTTAAAGGTAGTGAACTGAATTTGACTGAAATAAATCTTAGTTTGAAATTGGAATATGATGCAGTTTTCCACTGAGTATATCGGAAAACTTTAGGGCATCTTAGAAGTGCACTGGACCTCGCAGTAGCACAAAGAAGTTGCAGAAGTATGCATAATGCTTTAGCAGCCTTCATGATAGCATTCATTGGAGTACAATCCTGCAATAACTTGTGCTACTTGGTCTAAATTCAGTTCAGCAGGCGTGCTTAACCTTCCAGCAGGAGCGCGTTTGCAAGAGATGCTTGAATTGTGCATCGTATTACATATTTATATCGTTATTTTTTATATATATATAAGTGCAATTTTATTTATAAAATCTTTGTTTACTATTAGGCTAATAAATACAGTTAACATAAATAAAAGTTGCATTTATTTTTGTAAAATAACCCGATATATATATGTAATAATCTCACTTAATTTTATTTCAAATTCTAATATTATATATTTTAAAATCTTAATGTATTCCAAAATCACTTTTCTAAAACTCCAGTTTCGTTCTTTTCCCGCTGTGGAGGTATATTAAATCTCTCGTTTTGGCATATTTATTACTAAAAGAAAATTTTAATCGCTTTCACGTGCCCTCCGAAAATAATGACGCGTCTCCTTGGCGCTAGACTTTTTCCCCTAAAACTCTTACGCAATTTATTAAAAATATACAATATTCCCTTCGCTTTGATCACGTGTCAATATGTTATTCCCTTATCTGAGAGAATACAGGGATTTTGCTGTTCACTTTTTACTTGTAACCTAAACGGAGATGCACGTATACCCACCACTCTCCTATATTTTACTTAAATAGTTTGATAATAAAATAAGAAGTAGTTATTTGCTCGGCCTGTTTATTTCAATGTATACAACCACGAAAATCATTTTATATATATATGTAATACGATGCACGACATGTCTTAAAATTTGCGTAAGCGCGCCCGCTGGAAGGTTAAAATAGATATACCTTGTTCGTTTTTTCTCAAACTGCAGAAAAATATGACACACTCTTTTTTCATTTCTTGAAATAATTATGAAAAAAGAAATGCGAACGGACAAAATTTGAGTTCTTTAGTTCTTTAAATTTAAATTTCATAAATTTAGTTTTTGAATTAAATTTCGGCTAGCTGAAAGTAATAATAAATAAAACGTAATAATTTTCCATAGGGAGTAAATTCGGGATACTTGAAATCGTAATATGCATATCAGAGGAAAATTCAACCGAATTTAAGAATGATAAACAAAATAATCGGAAAGAAAAATTGTCGCAGAAATAACTGAAACTACCTGTGGCATTTTGAGCCGAGACGTTAACCCCTTCGCTTACAATGACGAGTCTGATACGCGCATCGAATTACAGAATTTTTGATATTTAAATTGGTAATAAAGTCAAAGTAACAATTAATTTTAAATACAAAATTCACCTGGACACGGTTAAATGTCTCAAGTATCCTTTACCATCTTAAATAGATTGAAATAGTACTAAATATCCCAAATGGGTGGTGGCATCTTATTAGGAGGTTGAATAAAATCGTATGCCAAGGGGTTAAGTCGGTGGTCTTCATGATTCGGGTCGTCTGACTTTGGCACTGTCGGAAACCACCAGGGACTGAAATTAACTGAAGAGAACTTTCCTTCCCCGCCACCAGGGGTTTTGTTTACCTTGCTTTCTCTTGGTTTTAGCGGCCAACTTTTCTACGCGCGTCATTGTAATCCCCTTTTTTCTAACTTATGTAAATATAAAATTAGTCATGTAAACTTAATCATTATTAAATATTTTCATTCTTAAAGATTTACTCCCTGACTACATACCTGCCACATAATAAAGAGATTTCAGATAATATAAAAGCCACTCCAGTATGAAGAAAACCTGAGACGACCAAAACAAAGGTAAGCGTTAGTTACCTATAATTTAAAGATGTTTTGATCGTAATAGGCACTATAAGCTTCTTCCTTATCACTTGTACCAGTGATTCTTGATCTGTGGGGAACGAAAGAAATTATTCAACCAATAATTATTCGAACCAAAGTAGGAAGTGAGCATTGCATTAATAAAAAAAACATAGTATTTTCTTTAGAATACAAACCGCAGTTCACGAAAGCCTTAGGCCAGGAAAAATTTAGGGAGGTTGCTAAGAGGAATTAATTTTATAATACAAAATGTCTCAGGTTCTCGCATTATGAACATGCAAGCTCTAGTAAGTCAACATCATAATTATGTCAGTAAAGTTTAGTTTAGTTATACTAATGTCCCATTTTGAAGCAACACGAAGGCTATTTTGAGACTGACCTCGTAATTTTTAACCGCAGTCAGATGACAAGGACGACACCTGAGCTGGCACCCCCTCTCCAAACTTCCGCACCACACCAGCGGGAGGGCGTTTGGCCACTGCGTATGATTTAGCGTGCAGCAGGCCCCATACACGGTGGATCTTCGGTGGAATCGGGTTGCGAACCTGGAACCCTCCGTTCCCGAAGTCGAGACCTTAACACTAGGCCACCGCGACCGGGTATGCCAATAAAGAAAACGACGCTATGATAAAAATATTCTTCAGTGACGGCCAAAGACGATTCCTTGTAAAGTGTATGTCATTAAAAATGTATTTCTATTCATTTCTCTGAAGTCATCACGATCAGAAGAGGGGGAGGAAGAAAACGATATTCGAATTTCTTTGGTCTATGAAATTTGTGCAAATGGGATGAAGTGCAACGTTTTGTGACCCTGATGAAACGATAGCAAGTCACAGTGTGATCTTTTTCAATGAAAATACCATACTTTCGCATTGTTAATATTAATCCACTGGAAGGGAACCGACCTGATAAGGCTTACGGTTATACAAAACCCTCTCGGTGTGGCGATTGGTATCTCTAGCCACCATAGAACAGGCCGGCATCTACTGTTCTACCGCCACGAGAAAAACCCTGAACAGGGTGGCCTCAAGTAGACGAGTCTAAGAAAGGAGCGAAGCGGGTATAAAATCAACCGCGACATTTGGGAAACTAAGCGCACTTCGTTAGGCGAGGAATTCGTTTTCGACCGCGACAAAGTACAAAGCGAAATGAGACCTCCGCCGATTCTATCTGCGCCAAATGAAATAAAGCCCTTTCCTTCACTCCCAAAATGCATTGGAATATCCTGTTTCCATAACGACCGCCACCGGCATGTCTGGTGTCTGGGGTTTTTCTCGTGGCGGTAGGACAGTATTTCCCGTGCGGCAGTCACTATGGAAATCAGCGAAACTAGAACTACAACTTCTTTTACGCTTCAGTACTATATATAATGTATTCTGTTCGTGTATCATCAGCATCATTTGCTAGTGTTATTGTTCGTAATGTGTTCGTCTAATATTTGTTAAATAAATGTTATTGTTTAGATAACTTGCGTGTTTCGTATTACCACCAAAGCTACATGGTGACCCGAAGTTGAATAAGTGAATTTCTATTGCCAGCTACAGTCTGCCAGCTGTCTTCCAGTTTTACCGCCAAAGTTAACCATGGATTTGTGACAACTGCGTAGTCATCTTTGGGTATGCTCCATCCTGAGCCGATCTCTTGACTTTTGCTGTTTATTTATTCTCTAGCCTTCCATTCCTCCTAATGTCTAAACCAGAAGGATATTCAGCTCCCAAATTGGGTCGTGTGGCATTTAAGGCACCTTCTTTTTGGAAAGATAACCCAGAGCTTTGGTTTCTGCAACTGGAATCCCAGTTTGTAACTGCTGGAATTTCTGAAGAATGCTTTAAGTTACATTGTGTAGTTTCTGTTTTAGATTGCGATGTTTTGACTTGCGTCAGCAATATGATTCGTTCTCCTACTGATAACCCTCATACTTAGTTGAAAGATAGGAATATTAGCCGATATACGGAGTTCGAAAACGCTAGACTTAAAGCATTATTGCAGGAAAAGGAGAAACGTAAAGAATCACAGGTGGGAGGGGAAAAATATAAATTTTTTAAAAAGTTAACACTCAAACCATACTGAAAAAGTATGCAATGAATGTCTTACCGGCTGATGGATGCGACAAAAGTCTTCCTTAATCAGTGATGATGTCGTAAAACGTAGACCAAAATCTATCGTACTGTATAACCTTTTAGTGAGACAGAAACTCAGTGAGTCTCGAGCCAAAAAACAGAAAATAAAAAACGAATTTCTTTTCAAACAATAAGATTTCACTTCCATCACCTTTCACATGCTAAGTCAACTCTGCTTCCTACAGGTACTGTAAAATGTTTTGTTCAGATTTCATCAATTTCGTGTCTGTTTTGTGATGGACTGAATGGTTTCCATTGATGTTCTGCTAAGAACTTAGGCATAAAAAAAGTTTTTAAAAACTTCTCTAAGCAACCATCTGTGGTTCGGCAATGAATTCATCGATTTTACCAATCATTCCTATAGGGAAACTGGTTTCTGTTGCAGAAAGATCTTCAAGAATGAATTAAGTTCGTCCTGTGTCTTTGAATATTAGTTACACAAAAGGTATTTGATGGGAATTACTTATATTTTGATGTGAATAACTTAAAATGCCAAAAATCAACTATTCCAATCCCATTATTGAAAACGCCACACTAGAAAAGGTGTAATATCTCAAACATCGAATATCCTGCATTTTTAATATTTATTGCTTAAATTACAAGATGTTTATTTGTTATATAATCAATAATCGCCAAGACATGCTTGACGTTACCACTTCTATTACTTTGAAGAAAAAGATAATCGCATTGAAATAATATAATGAATTTAAATTCTAAATGCAACGTAATAGCAAATGGAACTCATCACAAAAAGAACACTAAATAAAATTATTACTCCATATTAGTGTCAATAACTGTTCCAATCAACAACTGAAAAGATGACGAATTTTCTACCGAATGCGGTGAAGCTCCTACAAGAAGACAAATGATTCATGTAACTAATTTTAAACCATACATGATTTTTTTAAACTAACGTAAGATTAAATCATAGATCTGACGGAACAATCAACGAAGTGTTACAATAATGTTAAATAATATTCATACTCATTCTTTGGAGAGAAATAATCCTAAAACTCAAATATGTATAGAGGATCGAAATCGAGTTTGATTTTCTTACAAAATTTTGGGTTTTCACGTTTCATTTGCATCATTTAAAGTTGGTTTGTATGAATGTCAATTATGTGGCGAATGCCAATTATGTGACGAATATCAGTGTCGCTTATTTATATTTTCCAAGCTTTCTATATTAGTGTCCGTAACAATTAAAAAGCAATTTTTGAACTGGATCCGTTTTTGTCTAGTTATATATGTTTTCAGTTATACTCTCCACCAATAGAGAACAATGTACTCAAAGAGAACAGAAGTACCCATGTAAAACATAAAAAAAACTGTGGTACAGCTAAAAGAAAAAAAATGTGCATAAAATTCTATTTCCGGATAGATGTAATCTTTACGCTTATATCCCATCTGCAGTTACCGAATCCAAATACCAGGGTGTCCATAATTAAAGTTTGCCTATTCAGAAGGCTTTAGAGCCAGTTCTATGGCACGAAATTAAACAAAGTTTCAATAGAATGTAGTATAAGTGATGCGCTCTATGAAAACAAGAAAAATAGTGTGAGGTAGAGCAATGTCTTGCAATGAAAAGGTATTTTGAACGAAAAAACTTACGGAAAAGACTGAATTACGGCAGCGCTTTTAGTTAAACTAAAAAAAAATGACTGAAATGAGCTATTCTACTTTGCTTCAGTAATAAAAAGAAATTTGCAAGAGTCGCCTTATACAATAGCGCAGGACCACTTTTGATAAAAATTTTAAATGTTTTTCTTTGCCTTTTCTTTCTTTTTTTCCCGGCTTTCACAGAAAACATCCCTTGAACTACACACTAGTGAAATTTTCTTTCGTTTGGAGCCACAGAACTATATCTAGAGACTTCTGAAGAGGCAAACTTTAATTGTGACATCCCTACACTTGCAATTTCAATTCAACAGCATTTCATTGAATAGAAAATGGTTATTTTATATTAATGTGCATGATATAAAAAATTATTAAAGGTTATGCACGAAACTGCATTTAAAAGCGGTGATGGAAGTTCCTCTTCCCCAGTTTATCGCGAGGGGGAAAACCCAATTTTAAATGAGGAAAAAAAACGGAATAATTTTAAAAATTCAATACTTTGGATTGGTAAAAGAGAACCGTTACATACTTTTTTGTTTTATGCTAAATATAGAATTACTACTGAGATCCCACTACATTAGGCTTAAATTCTCATCTATGTGCTCAGTGGATTCTCTAATATTCCTGAAGAACCATTTACTTTTTATTTACTATAATTGTAGTAGATTTCAACAGTTTCGATAACTTGGCTTTTACGAAGGATTTGACAAAAAAATCTCTAAATGTCCACCTATTGACACGATTTTTGTCACTAATTTTAAATTAATTTAATCAATGTTAAATTCAAAGTGGTTGAATTTATTATGAAAATTTATTTTTAGTAAAAAGTCTTTCAATTGAAGTAAAGAAGAATATACCTGAATTCAGCATTCCCTTTGGAAAGGACACAGTTTAGTGACAATTGGAGAAAAAATAAATTACTTCGAAAGAAATAAATACTCGACGCAATTGAAAGCAAAAGTTTTAAGAAAATGCTTAAGAATGGACACTGAAAATGGATCATTGTTCACTTTCCAGTAACTCATATATAGCATTCTGATACTATTTTGCACTGCTTTCAATGAATTTTTCCGTTTTATTCTCAAATAATATTTATCGTCCGTTCAGACAAGCGCAAAGATTCCAGAACAATCAAGAGTTACTGAGTTTTTCACTGCCGTCAGCAGTTTTCTTTTCTGTGTCCAGTTTCTAAGAAGCGATTGTCATTACTTCGGCCCATTGCTTTTCTGAACAGATCGCATCTGTGCTAGGAAATTTCAAGATTTCTGAAAATCCATTAGAAGTTCCTAGAAAACGATCTTTGAAAAATTGTTTCGAGGAAATTTGTTCATGGGGTTGACACTGCAAGTTTTTTCACCCTTACTTGGATGTCCCAAATTAATGAATTGGAAGATGACACAATTATTTTCGCTTGAAGCAGAGTTAGATGCTTCGTAAATTTTTAAAGCGTGTATTTACATATCAGAATGACAGATTTTATGATGAAGTCATCTGATCCAAGATACACGACCATCTTTCTAAGTTAAAAAAAGATAATCATTCAACTGATAGTCGCCTTTTGAATTATAAAGCTTTGATTGCGCGTTAATTTCTTGAATCGATGCTCACATTTGCAAAATTACTATTTTCTTGGAACTATTTAACAAAAGAGGTTAAAAATAATGTTGGTAATGTATTTTAAGAATATAAATTCATGAAAAAATGTCCTAGTGATAAAAATGTACAAGGTTAAAAGTATAATGCCCTATTTAGCAGGGTGTCATCTGAGTAAGCATTCATAAATAACCTACGGATTTCTAGATTGAAAATTTTGCGAAACACTGGGATGAAATTTTATTTACTAAAATGAGTTTTACCGTTACTTAAGATTAACATATTATTTCTTTTGTTTAATCAATAGCAGTGATCTACAAGAGGAAAAAGAAGTTATTTCCTTTTGGGTATCTAGACTTTTTATTTGTATAAATAATAATTATATTTTCTGTTTAATCCTTTTTCCAATACAGGATTAAAGCTTTCTTTTAACAATAATATTTCATTTATAAAACTTACTTTATTACCTTCAGTAAAATAGAGAAAATTTCAGATAAAAAGATAAATAACTGAAAAATAAAAGGATAGTTCGATCTTATTTTGCTATTATCTTACTCGTCAATCGTTATTGAATTGGGGATCACTGTTGTTATTACACTCCCTTTATATCTCAACAGCTCCTATTTGCAAAAAAATTACTCAGACGTTAGAATACATCATTGTAAGCACGGAAAAAATAATTTTAAAAATTTAGCACTTTAAAATAAAAATTTATTGACAGAAAAGCGTTATTTGTATTTCTGCAACATATGCAAAATGGGAGGAAAAGATCAAAATTTCAGTTTTTAAAACAGTTGTTAGTTTTGTTATAACAAAGACCTTCACCACATTTCTCACAAATGGATGTGTTCACTCTTTTCAACTTCACTAAATTCTGCAGTAATTTCAGGAGCTTCCTCGTGAAAATGTTTAAGTGTCAACTGAAAATTTGTTTTTAAAAATCACCTCAGTATCACCACCTGTTGGGGAATATATGAGCAATTTGTGTTATATACAGTGTGAAAGTTCTGCAACAACCAATGAAATCGACTTAAAGATCTTACTTTGGAAAAGACAGTGACTTTTGGGTTTGTTGCAGATATGCAACACCATGATATAAAGGGTTAAAGATTATGAAATACTTGAAGAACCTCAAGAGGATGGAAAGGATTCTAAAGACAGACATCTTTTGTTTCTGGACTTTCTATTCTGCCAATTTGTAACATATTGTTAGAAGTTATGTTAACAAATAAGACTTAGGGTGCAAAAATTTCCTAACACTCAGCAAATGAAGTTGGACTTTGACATCCAAAGGGGTCAGTGGTTTTTCTAGTTGAACGTATCACACCCATTGTTCTCTGGAGGAATTCACGTAGTTTGTTACAAATGATCGAAAAATAGGTATTATTCTGGAAATTGCAAATTCTTACCAGTGGTGGCGACTCGGGGGAACGAGGGGACTATCGACCCCCTCACACACTTTTTGGGAGAAAAATTTAATTTCTATTTCATTTTAGCTACTTAAAACTAGGATTTACAAAAAATCAATACTGCTCAAGAAAGCTAACTAATTTTGCAACTAAATTTTTAAATTCTGTTGTCTACCCATTATACTGCCGGGTTCTTTAGATGTCTCTAAATTTTTATCCCCACACCCACTATTCCTCGTGTTGCTTCAAAAAACGGGACGTTAATATAACTAAAACTAAACTAAAACCACACCCACTATTGCCACCCAGTAGGCGCTACTGATTCCTATAATTTTTTTCTAGAGAATCCAAATCTTTGAGAAAACCCAAAGCATCTATACATTCTTGCCGGAAACTGGACGCCAGAGGTAATTTCGGATGTTCTCGGTGCCATTGAAATAAATGTGAGCTTCTTCGCTTCGTAGGATCCACGTTTAATGTTTTTACAAATTAAATTTCCTTCTTTTATCAAAAAGCGCCCTCTACAGAAATATTTTCGAACCATATTTTAATTGTAGAATTGTTTTAGTGCAAACTTTAATTAGCGTTATAATTTTGATATCGATCCGGCAATTATCCGCAGCTTCAGAATGCTCTGAATAGGTCAAATAACTTTATGCTCAACCAGCAATTTCATCTTTTAAATAAACTCAATAAAAACAGCTTTTAAGGGTACCTTTATTAGTGTACGTTAAAAAAGTATAAATTATATTTTTATTTCATTTATTTTCTACTCTATAGTTTTCATTTTTGAATTCAGTATTATAAATAATATGGAATTATCTTTTCTCGAATTCTCTACCAGGTGCCACCACTGGTAGAGAGTCAAAATTTAGTTAAATTAATCTATTTACTGATAATTAAGTTCTGTAAATATTAAAATTGTGTAATGGCATCAAGAATAACCACGTGTACAAAATTTCAAAACTCCAGCTGATCAGAAAGTGAATGAAAAATCGATTACAAAATTTAATCTTCAGAAACATGAAACAAGTCAAGTTGAAACAAAGTTTGCTTAAAAACTATTAAAAAAACTAACATTTGTTTGAAAACTGTTTTATTTAGATGTTGGAAGACTTTGATTTCGAATACATTCCATGGCGGCAGAAGCAACAATATGAGTTCGTTTGAATAAAATTTATGTTAAACTAAATTAAAGAAAAATGTGTCAGAAATCTAACAGAGAAAACACTTTTTGTAATAAGTTTTTTAATTTTTTGTTCTTGCGCGGTTCTTGTCATGGTAAGGGACAAAGAATAGGTCTAAATGAAGCATTGTACAAAAATGAAAGAGAAATTTGATGGAATATTTTTCATGGATATCTGCCCCACGTTCATATACAGAGTAGGAAAGACGGACAGCTCTCGAAAAGACAAGCTACTGAATCTAGTTGTCCGAAAAAGAAAAACGTTCAAAACCATTGCGCTGAAAAACAGCAAAATGCAACGGTTTGTTTAATTCTTTTAGTGCCGAACGACGATATATCGTCGTTCGCAACGCTTGCGAAAAGTGCTAACGACTATATATCGTTGCATATGCGATGGCCGCATCGCGAGAGAACTCGTTCTCAAAATAAATTTATAAAATGTTATAAATGGTTCTATTAATATATTCGATTTATTAATAATATTCGATTAATATTATAAGTTAATATTCGAATTTTTTGTTTTTCACAATGTTTTATATTTATGTTATTTTCGTATGATTTTCAACAAATATTGAAATATAATTTACATTAATTTATTCTCCCTTTATTTCGTAATATGCTCCTTTTTGAATTTTGTAATCATCATTCTTATTTTGTTTTTATGAGCATTTTCCTAAACTTTAGCAAATTCATCGAATTGGTCCGGCATTCTGCGCATAGGTACGATACTTTCTGTCGGCACTAAAAGGATTAATCAAACAACTTTTTTTATAAAAGATATTTTATATCGGTTATATTTGGATAATAATACCAGATAATGGTCCCATGCATAGTTGATTAGTTATCGAGTTCTCTGGTGAAGTTGAAGCGGCAGTGACAAAAAAATCAAATTTTCAACAAACTGCAAAACTCAAAGATCTTGCTTTGAGACATTCGAACGGTATCATATGTACTCTGTGAATATATAGTTTATTAATACAGATCAACTCTTGTATGAATCGCACTTTAAAATTTTATTTTGAGTGTAGAAATCAAGTGTTGTTCCATGGAGTGAAAAACAAGGGGGAAGGCAGCTGTAAAATGGAATTTGTATCTTTTACAACTTCTATTATACTTGACTTGTTTCATGTTTGTAACGATGGGATTCTGTAATCGATTTTTCATTCACTTTCTGATGTTCTAGAGTTTCGAAATTCTGTACACTTGCATATTCTCAATGATGATACCCTAATTTAATATTTTCAGACCTTAACTATTAGTTAATAGATTAATTTAATTATTTTTTGGTTCCATACAAGTGGTGACACCTGGTAGTGAATTTGAGTAAAAATTCATAGCAAGATAATAATTGGTCCATAATATTTATAATAATGAATTATAAATTAAAGATTAAAAATTAGAAAACAATTAAAATAGAAAAATTTCTACTTCTTACTACACTAAAAAATGTGTGTTTCTAAAAACCATTAATTAAATTTATTCTCTCTTCCACCGCATCAAACGTTTGTCTTGGCTTTATTTTATTTCATTCATCCCCAAGGGGGCTCAGAAAATTGTAACTGCCTTGCCTTCCCTCCCTATACATAAGTTATGGCGAACCTTTTTGAGAAGAGGGTCAAAATTTTTTCACTATTTCTTGTAATACTAGCCTGTGGATCACAAAGTCAGACACGTCACTTGGAACGGGGTAAAAAGGGGTACCAATAATTTAGAAAAAACGAAAATTTGTTAACAGTTTACTTTTTTCGTTCGCACTTTTAAAATCCTCTATAAAAATTAAGGTGTTTTTTTTTTTTTTTTTTGCTTTACAACTCTTAGATCAAAAAATAAAGATCGACGTCAAAAAACTGATATCAATGGGGTGATACCATGAATTATCGCACCAGGTGACAGGCACCATGTCCAGTGGCTCCACTGCACTGAGTATTTGGATGAACAAGGAATAAAGAAAAGCACATATACAGTAGAACCCCGCTAATCCGAACTAATTGGGACCGGTGCCTGTTCGGATTACAAAAAATTCGGATTACCCGAAATTCCGATAAAAATAGAAAAGAAAAAGACGCTTGCTAAAACAAAAATATAAGTTATAAGTACTTAGAACTACTATCTCTTGAATTCATTTATTCAAAAGCAATAGAAAGAGAATATGTCTCCCCTTTTCATTAGAACAATAAATGTACTCCTGTACGAAGTGACCTTATCTTACGGCGAACTGCATTAGTTTCTTCAATGTGTACAAAACTATGCATGCTGAAAAGGTACTTTTTTGTTTTTAGTATGTATATTTAAATCTTTTCAGGTAATCTTTTGAATTACATAAAATTTTCGAAAATAAAATCGGTTCGGATTAACCGGAATTTCGGATTAGCGGGGTTCTACTGTATATTATGAAATATACTTTATCTATTAGTTTATTAAAGTCATTGCGCGTGTCATTTAAAAAGTCTTGGTGGGTCATAGGTTCGCCACCACTGCTATAGATAATTTTCTCTTTGTATTACTAAATGGATTTAACTAAAATGTAGTTAGTTGATCGTCTGGTGTTGAATGCAGGAACTTTGAAATTATATAAATTATTTTTGTGGTATGCATGGCGGCTCGTGAGCTCAGAAAAGAGGAGGGCTGCAAAAAAACGTTTATCAAGAGAAAACAATTTTAAAAGCTACTTTATCTCTAAGTAGGCCAAATTTTTTAATTCCAAACCCAGATGTGACATTTCCTGCTTTTCAAACAAAGTAAATAACCATCATATGACATTTTCTATTAGTTTTGCAAACAAAAATTAAAGTGAATGTTGATGTGACGATTCCTCTGACGAATAATAATAATCGGAGCTCCATATATACGCTTTCCACCTTGCCCAGTTCACTAGATAACACTCTTTCAAAAATGAATATCAAATAACTCATATGCAGGAAATTTATTTTTAAGCTAAAACATATTAAATACATTTTTTACTGAAATACTCTAAAAATTTGAAAGTTTTAGAATAGTATTATTTGCTTGAATTTGTCGTCGCAACAAGAACAGAAAACGAAACTTCATAAACAGACAATGACATGGCAATTTGTGTGAGAGTGAGGAAAAAAGAAAAATATATTAAAAGTAGCCTCTTCTTTTTTTGTTCAGTTGGCTCCGTGCCAGCGAGAGCTGTGTTGACTTTCAGCCCAGAGCCCGTCTAAGCTAAAAGAAGAAAGAGCTGCTTTTTCGCTCCGAATTTTCTGTTCAGTGAACAGATTTCGGGGTAGGGACAGATTATTTTGCAGCTCAGACCTGTCTCTCTCTTCGTTTGAAGTCATTTTATTCCTTTTTTCAATTTTTTATTCCTTTTTTGCATTTTCGCGAGTCATTGAACTTTGAGAGTGGAAAAGTAAGCAAATAAGATTAAAGACGAAAAATACAAGTTTAAAAAATAATTTCAGGGGGTGCTGCAACTTTGCAGCCCCAATGCACGAGCCGCCACTGGGATGTGTTTCTTTCAACCCAGTAGAGATATCTCTTGCAACATTTCTTGCTCCTGAGCTGATCAATTGCCATAGTTTTCAATGTATCTTTTCTGCGTCAAAAATAATTGCAAAAATAATGTAATCCCGCGTATTTTAGATACATTTGAAATTAGTGGACGAAACGAAATATATTGTAGAGAGTACGAAAATTGCTATCCAATGCTAAAAATTATTTCAATGCAAATGTGTTGAAATATTCCAAGCTTTTCCGTGCTTGCGGAAAGAAAGTATCTGCGTTGCGTGATATCACTGGAAGATTAAAAGGAAGTGTAAGTGCGAATGGAAGCTTTCAAGCGCTTACAGAACGCTTCATCTATCTGTTGGTCACGCGATACATGTGTTTTCCAACACGCAATGCAAGGATACGATGAATACAGATATTTTTCCAAAATGAATAATGACTGTATACCAATTGTTGAAGTTTTTCTCTCAAATATTACATTTCATATAGAATTCGAGAGACGTTTTTATATATTTCGAATTGCAGTTCTTCTTAATAATCACACACATTTAAATAACAAGACTGCATTTTTTAAGTATATCTGATCTAATGGAAGTTCGGCAGCTTAGTAACCAATAGTGCTATAATCGATATTTCTACAACCAATTGAAGGGAGAGTGTACTTTACCTTTAATTGATCCACAATTGAGTCGCTCAGAAGCCGAAGCGGATAAGTAAATTTTTTTTATGTCTCCTGGTTTTTGTAAATTTTGATGGACTTAATAACATTATTTTTAGTTATTAAAAGATTCACTCGTTGCTTCATTAGAAGACTTTATATACTTTCAATAATCAAATTAATAAACCAAAATTTTTTTAAATTATGTATTAAAAAACATGAATTTTCACACACACACCAGCGATGATTGTGTTTTACGGAGCACACGAGCTCTAGGTTCACAATCTCCGAACCTGACAATTAGCACAGACGACCCTGACTTAAAAAATGATTTCTACCCAATTAGATAAAATTCCCTGGAAGAAAAATACAGTTTAAGGCTTTAAAGGAAAATTTTGTTAGCTATGTCCAATTACATTTCTCACTCATTCATCTTTCCTCTCACTCATGCATACAATGGGGGGGGATTCTCAATTTTTTCCTGGACTTATACGCATTGGCTTCTGTACGACTCAATTATTACATCTATTGCCAGATATTCTGCATTTTAGCACAATAAAATGACCTACATTTAACATCTAGCTGTGTAGAAAGTATTCTTCAGCGAGTTCCTACTGGACTTCTACGTAGTGTATAATTTTTTGCCCTCTCCCTCTCATTAACCCTGTAATGGATTGCAATCCAAGCTGTGTTTATTTCCTACGAAAAACAAACGCTCATATTTCTCTGAACGATTGATGCATGATAAAATAAATATCTATTATATACAAAACTGGAGCTGATATTTATTTTGATATGCATCAAATCAACTGCATAAATAAGTTCAATGCAAATCAACTGTATGCAAAGCTGATAAACCTCCGGGGAGGGGAGAGTCACGAGTTCCTGGATGAGAAGTCTCCAGATAAGTAAGCGGGTTTTCGCTTCCCCTGGGGATTTAGCAATGTTGGTGTGGTTGTTTGGGTCATGCTTCCGATGACGGGACGTACTTCCTGCCTGGGCCGGTGATGGTTATTTTGTTACTAACTATTGCTATTTCTCGTATCTCCCAGTCATTCGGTGCTTCATTTATGGTATACGAAGGTGGAAACGTTTTATCGAGAGAAAACTAAAGCGAAATTGAAAATAATATAATATGAAGATTAGCAAACCAAATGAGATGGAAAGTAAAAGAGAATTAGTGATTTGATTTTGATTTGATTGATGTTTATTGGCACTGTCTCCTCAAGGGACATATTGTGCCAAATTAATAGTAATGGCAGAAACATAACATTTTTTATTATTTAACTAAAGGGTAAGCGAAATATTAAAACGCAATTTGAAATTCTAATTTTTGGATAAAATCCAATAGATTAAAGAAATTTAAAAATCTGGATATGAAAATCATTCTGTAGAAGTTCAGTTTGGTTGAAATGCTCTGTGCATTTCTGTTTAAAGTCTAGACACTCGAAAAGAATGTGTTTGACGGATATGAAACAAACATATATCTGATAAAGAGAGCTCATTTATCCCGATAACAAGTGAGTATGTATGTGAAGCATGTGTTTCCAGTATGTAATCATGTTAAAATTGAGTAAAATTTTCTTACGACAATATGACTCATTCTACGAATGAGTCATATTGTTTAAATTGGTTTTTATTATTGGTTGGTTATTGGTTCGTATACATTTTTAAGTTTGTTTGGAAAACCCATTAATTTTTCCATTGTTGATACAGGGTGGATTTCATATATTTGTTGAAATCACAAGCAAATAGAGTGTGAATAGCAATAAAAGTTTGAGCCGTTTTGGCAAGTTTTTCCGCTAATTTATTGGCTTCCGTTTCCACCTGGGAAGATATCCATGAAAGTACAATAAAAAAAATCTTTTATATGTCAGAAGATGATATAAATTTAAAATTTTTTAATTAAAGGGTGATTTTGAAAATGAAGAGTTGTAAAAGACTGTAAGAAGCTTAAGGATTATGAATTGATATGAAGTCTACAAATGAGGATTTAGAGATATGAAGCACTGCTCTAATCTCAGCTGTAAAAGCAGAGCATGAAGGATGAAGTTTAGAAGAAATTTTTAAGTTGTTAAAAATGCATGAAAATGAAGTTTGGTTATCAGATTTTGATCCATCATCGAAAATAAATGTAAATTATGATGGACATCATGGAGTGATGGAAAAATAAATGAACAGCGTCTCATAAATAATTGTCATAAATTTTTGTCAAAATTTTTTGGAAGGATTTAGGATTTTTATGCGAGGAGACTTCCATGGAGAAAAAGCATGAAGTTGTTGATCACATAGAAGGAGAATAAAAGATCGCACTCCGCAATTTGATCAGCGCCCCCACTCGCCAACAACGAGAACTAGCTACTTCGATACCCGCACCGTTTCAAACGGAACACCAAGGTCGCTGCCATGTTTGTTGTGTTCGATGTCGATCTTCATAAGAACAGGTAAGTTTAATACATGTTTCCTAACTTATATCAAAGTAGATGTAAGTTAATCAAAAATTTGTAACATTTAGTTTCACTTTTATAAATAAAATATCGAAGTTTAGTTTTTTTTCACGCTGACGTATTCTGATTAATTCCTTTGTTGGCCACAGATGGCGTACTGTCTATGTGAAGTGCAATGTTAAAAAAATTGCCGTTAGGGTCTATGAGAGTGAGACCTCTGATTATTCTTCTCTGTGTTGTTGATGTTCATTAGGAATCTTTATGAAGTTGAAAAAAAAAATATTTTATCTTTTCTTATGAAGAAAACGTGAATTGATGATCGAGCAGCTTGTATGCGTTTTAAAAAGCGGCTATGTTTATAATTATGGTATTGATGATTGAGATGAGATGAAATTTAGTGTAAAAATATTGGGACAGAGAGTGACGCCTCATTTCGTAAGAGGACTCACAGCATTCTGGAAACGGGAGATGTACTTAATGCTACCGAATTAAAGTTGAAGAGCAGCATAATAAATGGTATCCAGTTTCTTCAGAATCGGGCTAAGAACGTCTGTCAGGATTAATTGTAAATTTGACACCAGTAATCATGTTTAGTTACAATCAATACTTTATATGCAGGCAACATCGATATGTCGTCAGTACCCCACCTTGTATTAAACATAACCTTTTACGTGCTTAATGTGTTTTCGAATTTCATTCTTAAATTTATGACACGAGGATTGAAAGTTAGTTTTCTGCCAAAAAAGGTCCAGAAATGTAATTTTATCAAAGACTTTTATTATTTACCCATTGATATTTTTATAAGGGTATGGGTATAAATTCTTTTTCTGACAAAAGTGGAATCAAGAAGTTTTATTTTCCGAAAATAATACAAAGGAAAGTTGCTATCTTTCTCGTCAAATACTACACTACTTCTGGGATATATGTCGAAGTCAAGTTAACACATTGTATGCAGGATACGAATTAGATAATGGCTTAATTTAATCATGGCTTTTGATTGCCTGGAAAGGCCTTTTCTTTGGTTTTACTAATATTCGATTTTAGATGTTTGTTTTTTACCAAGGTCTGGCGCAGTATAACCTAATAAGGCTGTTCTGCCATAAAACCCACAACAAACAAGCAATGCGAAACTTAAACAGGAATGCAACTAATATTAACACATTGTGTGCGGGATACGAATTAGATGCAAGCTCAAATAAAAAGACAAACCATAACTGCTCTTGCTCTAGACAATGTTTATACCATAAAATAATAAGTGGACGTATTCTGCAGACATCTATTATGTCCAACTTATCTAAACTAATAAGTAAGTCGAATTCATGAATTAAAATTTTGATGTTGGGTAATTCGAGGAAAACGTATTTTTACGTTTCCGGCTTCCAAAGTGTTAAATAAAATTGTATAAAAATATTTTGGCCGCATTCGTGCTTTTTCTTGGATCTCATGGAGCCATCCCAAGCTCACGTAAAGTAGGACGCGCCCGTTGAAATTGGAAATCCATTGCGCATTTTGCAAATACTGCTCGTGACATTCCTTTTGCTGCTTAAATAATTTTTTTATTTATATTTTATTTGGTAACATAAAAAATAAATAAGCAAAAGGTTAAATAATGCACACTTTCTTGTACTTTTTATCTCTTCTCTGCTACTTCTAAGAAACACTTGTTCACAGTGATGACTTTCATAGCATGTTAGTAATTCTGGATCAATGGAAGTTTATTACCTTTCATAAGTGTAAATAACTGCTATCTTGGATTAGTACTTTCAAAGACGGAAAAATGCCCTAAGAATTTCTGTTACTTTCCAAACTTGGATAGCAAATGCACGTGAAATCTTTCCGCGCTACTGGATTTCGACTACTTGTACATGCATACCATTAGATACAGAATTTGCATCGATAAAGAAAATCGAAGAAGAAAAGAAAATTTGTTTTACAGAGACTGAAAATCTGAAACCCTTGTCTCAAGTCTACTTTAAACAATTAAAATTTTTTCCTTATATCTTTGATACATGGAGTTCCTCCTAGATATGATTAATAAGTATGTATAATTGGAAATTTTCAAAAATATCCTTAAAGTGCGAATTTTTCATTAAAATTTGTGTTGAAAATTATTATTGGATATTTAAACTGAATTCCGCACCAGCCGAAGCCATAAGGTTTTTTTTTTTTGTTATTGGATATACAGGATGTTCAAAAACTCCGGTGAAAAAAATTCAGAGGGTTGCTATAGACATCAACAGGAACGAAACTTTTACTGGAACATGGTCTCGCCGTTCCAGTAACGTCACAATTAGTTCCATTATTTAGAGACGTTCGGTCGGTGAAAATAGTGAAAACGTGCAAAAATACGCATTTAAAGATATGTAGTTCAAAAAGTCGCATTTGGAAAAATTCAAAGTTTCTTATAGATCACTGAAGGATAATATATGAAGACACTTACAGTTATTTCCGCCGAAATCGAACGATGAGAACAAAAGTTGAAAGTCTGGGATAAAACGGCATGCCTGCAAAACGTATGTTTTATCGAGTTTCCGGTTTGATCTGCTGAGAAAAAGCCGCTAGTTATTAGATTTTGACAGAAATTACTTTAAAAGTTTGCATAAATTACTCCTAAATAATAATTTGGGGAGGTTTTTTTATAAATCTAAATTTTGGGGATACGCATTTTCGCAGTTTTCACTGTCTCAGCGTCGTCTGTGACACGTATCATTACCATCTCTGTTGCGCTCAATATCTATTGAAAAAAACCCTGAGTTTGCCGCCGGAGTCTCTTCATGTAGGGCTGAATAGATATTTGTTGTTGAACGCTTGCAACTCACGAGTTTAATATACCTGGTTTATCTTTAAGAAACGAAACTGAGTTAAATTTACAATATAAATTCGTACCATTGTTGGCAATGATTTCAACTAAGTTATCCGATATATTTTTTCGACATAGTTTCAATTTATTTCATGAAATGTTATATCCTTTTTTTCCTTCAATTACCACCATTACCTGAACTAAAGATTTTGTACCCAAACCTATACCTTGGATTTCTGAAAAATGTCTCTTGGAAAATTTTTCCTTCTTTTAACAAATCTTTAAATATCAGTAACTATCCATTGATAACAGGCCATACTTCCCTGATGTTATCGACTGTAAGGTTTTTTAATTCAAACCAAAAGTTGTTTTGTTATGCAAAATAGGCTCCGAAGAAGAGGAAAGAGAAAGTATTAATTAAAAAATTGAAAAGGAATGAGATGTTTCACATCAACTTTTTCTAAATTATTTTGCTTACAATTATTTAAGAATGAGCGATCATAAAATGAGAATGAAAAATTATTTTCGCCCTCACTTGGATTCGCGAACCTGAAGGTTTTTTTCAGTGCCCAAGAGAGAGCCCGTTCAACCCAAAGGGTTTTAAAGCATAATGTGGCTCTCCGGGGAGCAGCATTTAATAATCCTTTCAAATGAAATTACATAAAATACAGAAAATCAATAACAATTCAAATAATTTTTCATGCTAGGAACAAATACACACCTCAGCACAATAAAATACAAAAACCCAAAACAATCACAAAGCAAAAACAAAGAAAACGAAAAGATTCACAATCAACTTTCTCCAATCTAATCATCCCCAGAGCACAGAATTTGATCAATATCATTCCTTGAAATTTCGCAACACCTTTGGATACTGAGCAGTGACCCTTTATTATTTAAAACAGTTTTGAACCAAAAGTTTTTTAATCCGTTGCAAAGTTAAACAATGATGTTCTAGTGTAGATGGAAAATAAAAAACATAGTGATCGGTATCACCTAATTGCTTATAAATGCATAGTGGGCTGTTGGCTAACTTAAAACGATGAAGATAAGAAATAAGAGGTCCATGAGCTGTAGCAAAATATATTATTAGGGGACAGAGATTCAGTGAAGAAAAAAAAGCTCAAAAACTCTTCCACCATTTTCAGAATCAATCCAGAATTTATTCCAACTTAAAATCTTCTTTGATCCTCCTTTTCAGGTGCGAATATGGAGCAGGAATATTTAGTTCTTCAACCCACTACCGTAGCTAATAGCAAGTAAAGATAACGTTTTCGAAATTTCTGTTCCCTCCCATTTTTGAAAATTCGCAATGAGTATGTATAATTTGTCAGTTTATTTTAAAAAGCTACAAAATCCTATAGACACCTTTTCTCTTGAACGATATTCTTCACAAATATGAAGAAGATTTTGAAGAAGAATTGCTGATATGAAATACCTCATCTCTTTACATGCGGTACCATTAGTTATTCATATATGGGCACTTCTATACACTCCTCGTGAATGCGTTATTTAAGTCTCGCTGTGCATACAAGAGATATAGGGGGTGGACTTGGTCGTTTTGAAGATGGTCCAATTCTTCAGGCTTCCACTTCTCACACACGACGGCAGACCGTTTCCAATAGGCCAATATATACGGTGGATCCGAAATCTACCCAATCTGAAGAGGATAATTTTTATCAAAAGAAATATTGTAAGGAGCATTTATTTTCATTAATTTTAGGATGCAAAACACTATTACAGTAGTCAATCATTTAATTAAAAAATTAAAGTCAGCCATTACTCATTTAAGAACTGATAATATTTTCAGTTCACAGCCCTTTTGTGCTTTTTTTTTTTACTTCTCTTAATATCTGAACCTGAACCTATCCCACGGCGACCCGCCTACCCAAAAGGGTGTAAGACCTTAAAAGTCGCCGGACAGGGAATCAATATTCCAGCCCCGGGGAAGAGCAGCAAGCACCTGCTCCTCCCCGAGCAACTGTTATATTTGTTTGAATTAATAATTATTTACACTTGGTATGTGCATTTCGCACTAAGCGTTTTCATTAATTAGTTAGTAAATTAGCAGTGGCGGTCCGGGCAAATACAATCACTTATTTATTTAATTTTGCATCCATTGAAAAATTATCGAAATTTTCCTTTTAGGACATTGAATCTTTAGGGAAAACACGGGGGGAAACGATATGCCTCTCTTTGTAGAGGGTGAGAATTTCACAAAGGCAAGACTTCACAAGGTTTTCAAGACGATTTCTTGCCCTGCGCAATCGCAGTAACAGGGCGCTTTCGTTTCTGCTACACAGTTTTGGAGGGAAGAATATCTATATTTATAAAAGTCAATGTTTGCGTGCGTGTATGTGCGATGTCCAGACGAATCTATCGTACTTACATCCATGAAATTTGGCACACAGGTAGTCGTAATGGTGATTCAATGCACATCGAAGCCGGAATTTTAAAATTTAATCTAGAAAATTTTTTATTTAATGTTTTGTGTTGTTTTGGGTCATTTTTGGCACGTTTACGGCTGTAGTATCTTTTAAATGATCGTTAAAAAACAATCAATGCACCATCGGATAGAACAAACAATGTTTGTTCTAATGAAGTTTGTTTTGAATTTTTAACATAATTTACTGAATTTTGAGAAGTTTTTAAATAGTAGTCACTTTTCATTTATATTTTTAACTTTCAATTTTTATTTTCTTGCATCCTTTGTTCTAATAACGTTATCATTTTCAATTTTTTTTAGGTATAAACCGGAATATTTATCCCTGTTTTAAAACGAGAATGGTTAAAATATCTTTTTTCTCCGATTTTCTATGAATTTTTTTATTGATCAGTTAAAAACATTTTCTCTCGCATATCCGAATCGACAGAGCTTTCGTCCGACCCAAGGTTA
This sequence comes from Araneus ventricosus, assembly GCA_013235015.1. Taxonomy (NCBI): domain Eukaryota; kingdom Metazoa; phylum Arthropoda; class Arachnida; order Araneae; family Araneidae; genus Araneus; species Araneus ventricosus. The sequence goes on along the minus strand of BGPR01000045.1, from coordinate 693,473 downwards.
CTCACAGCTCCCGGAATGCATTTCTACTATCCTATTGGCTGGCGGTATCAAGCGAAAGTCAAATTATACTCTCGATCATTTTATTGCGTCAGCTAATCTTAATTACTTCATTACTGAACCAAGAATCATTTAATTTATTTGTTTTATAGTCGCGCATATATGCTGATATCTTTAGTTAAAAGAAAGTTCCTGCATGTACTTCAACTAAAAATCGAGGGCAAAATCAATAATGTATATATATGTTTTGATTTCGTTTTCAAAACTTTGGGCTTTTTTTTATTTTGTTGAAGTCATTATGCCACGGGCAACGCCGTGCGCGTATTGCTAGTATTGTCTAAAATTCAGTTCCAGAGATGAAGGGAGCGGGGTTTGAAACGTTTTTCCACTGCAGAAAAAGTTTTCGCGTGCCTAAAACTTTAAAATAAGCACAAAAATTATGGATAATTAGCCTATAAAAATACAAATAAAACACTTAGAGTTTGTACGCTATAGAAATCCAAACTGCTGAATATCTTTTCTTCAAATTTTGCTCACAAGTACTATGAAGCATAAAGAAGACAGTAGTAAAGTTTCGTGACAATTAACTGAGCAGTTTATTTTTTATTAATTAAAAACTGCGAAGGATATAATTATCCGCAAAGCCATCAAATGGCATTGCCTTCCCTTTGAGAGACGCCTTACTGACAAAGCGAGATATCGGTAGAAATATCTCACTTGGGAGATCGTTATATTGAAGATCTGAATGGTCTCTGATTCGATCCCGAGTTCTGTCAAGTTTTATAATCCTCGTTGTAGTGGTCAGTGTTTAAAAATTGTTTAGAGAAATCTATGTTTTCTTTTTATGCTGCTCGGGATAAAATTTTCATTTTTTATTAATAAAAAATTCACTATTTGATTATTTGTCACAAGCCTTCATTAAAACCCTTCTTCAATATTTGTGAGAAAAACTTGCAGTACTTATAACATATAGATGAAAAAGAAAGTTCATAAATAGGTTGTACTCTATAGAAATTCAAACTGCTGGATAGAATTCCATCAAACTTTGCTTAGTGAAGGTCAGTGACAGTTAATTAAATAGTTAATTTTTATTAATTGAAAACTATGTTTCCATTTATAGAAAAAAATTATTTTTCTTATTCCTATTGAATAAAAACATTACAGATATTTTTTTATTTCTTTGCCTTCGAGTTCTCCCCTGCAATCTGTTATTAAATTTTATATCATTCTTCAAAAGCTATTTGTAACTTATGGAAAAATCTAACTTTTTTCACGGAATTTAAAAATCATTTGGTTCAACTGATATTCTCATTTTAATTTTTAAAAAAAAACTTTTCATGCGGTAAGAGGATTTTGTGTATTATTAATAAAAACATGTTTATATTAAAAATATTAGACGTCGCAAGCAATGCCGCGTATATCAGCTTGAGATGAATAAATATTAATTAAAGATATTGTACTGTAAAATTTTTCTTGCAAATAAATACTAAAATAACATGTGTAATCCTTACATGTGTATTTATTTTAACTTTACACCCTCGTGATTTTTTTTTATCGACCGCAGTTACGCAGATAATTTTTTCACGAGGGTAAGGACTGCGGTAAATATAATTAATACAATTTATTTTGAAATTTAATTTTTAATTACTTAGTTACAATTTCTCTATTAAAACTTACGTATATCAAGTCAGAAATCTAGTTATTATCTTTATTAACTAATAATTAAATTATTAAAAATGGCAAACTTTCGGTTATTCCGAAATGCATCACTGAGCAATGTAATATAAGTTACAGCACCCCCACGGCTACAATGCACGAGTCGCTACTATAAATTAGTTACCCAATTTTTAAACTGCTTCATACCTATTTCAAGCAATCAAAAAAGCATCAGTAATGCTTTTTACACAGCTACGTGAGTAATCAATTAGCTATTAACTTCGTTGCTGCATTTCCCTGTTATCGGATTCAAAAATAAGCAGACATCTGAGATTCACTTTATATCAAAGCTCGAAAAGCGAATGCTGAAGGTTTTCCTGTTTCAGAATTCTCGTGGCGCCATCTCGTAAACAAATTATCAAACAGGACCAAATATATCTATCTTTTTGTTAGTTGGTTTAGGACCACGAAGTTCAAATTTAAAAATAAAATCATGAATCACTGCATACTAATGCTTAGAATCAATATCACAAAATAATATAGGAACTTTATGTTATCTTAAATCACAAATGCACTCGGAGATAACAGTATGTGCTCACGACAGATTAGCAAATAAAAACTTCCTCACTTATTCGTACATTCGTTGTACGAAGTCATGCGTGTAATCAGCGCATGCCCACCTTATCCTGGAAAAACTATATGCACACTACAAACTGTAAGACGCAAAGGAATGCAGCCTTAGTTTATTCTATATTGTCCTCGGATCATTATGTTGTCTCTGATTTTATTGTTCTGGATTATTCTGCGAAGTTTCTTACGTGAGAAAAGGAACATTCATAACTGGGAAGATCCGTAAATGCGATGCTCAGAAGTTATCATCACACATTTCATCTTCACTGATTTGAATGATTTAAAAATAAAAATTATTCTAGCCACAATACAAGATTAAAAAAAGACTTGTTATTGCATCCTCACCATCTTAATCATAGCATAGGTGTTTTTTTTTCTTTTTTTGCTTGTGATTTTCGCTCAAGGTAGTCTTATATTTAATGAAAATTTTTCCCGATTTTTCGTTACAGTAATTCAGTTGCCTTTTTGAAATGGCTATTTGCTTTTTTTTTGCTCACTGGCAGGAATGTAAATATCAGAACAACTTTGTTTTCTGGTATATTTTTTAGTTTAGGTTGATTCTAAAATACCTAGCAAAATGTAAAGGTAGGCAGACCGATATAAATAGACTGTGTAATGAAATGTAGGTGCGTAGAGATGTTAGACAATGATAGTGAGGCGATCTCTGCATTTATACATCTTTTTATGTTTAATACCCACAGTTCTTACCTTTGGATGATTGATAATCCAAATGGCACGAGATAACATTCTTACAAGGAAGTAATATCCATCAGTATTTGGTCAGTAATTGGCTGGCATTGTACTCAACAACTTAGCAGAGACGTGCATTCTACCTATTTGGTTGAATGACACCACCCAAGGCTTCTTTCAACAAGATGTCTTATTGGAATTTCTTCTTGATGTTCCTCCAGCCGTTCGCTCACGAATATGGTTCAATCACAGCTTGCATCTGCAATAACTTCAGAAATGATCTCAGCATGGCTTACAATCCTCATTGGATAAGGTGGAGTGTAGCTGTTCCTTGGCCACCCTTATCGCCAAATTTGACAGGCATAAGTTTTCTTTCTTCTGGAGGCACATTAAGAGAATGATCTACGAAAATCTCATTGGGTTCGGTGCCATTCTAGTGCCAAACTGTCAATTGCTGCTAGAAATGTCATTGAAGTTCTTTACTTCTGAACATCCATCTATGCAACCACTGTTGTGAATTTCGGAACACTTTCGAGCACGTATTTTAAAAGGTGAATTCTTGATATGTTCGTTTGTTTTTCTTTTATCTTACCTGTCTTTCTTCATATGCCATACTCGCGTGCCATTACAAGCAGCATTTATGTTCACAGTTCGTTACAAAATCTGCTTATTCCGTTGTCCTCTACCTACTTTTACATTTTTTGTCAGACACTTGCATGAATCTTACTTTATGAGAAATATTTGTCTCTGCTGATGGATCGAAATATATTTCTAAGACTGAATAATTTTTGGTTGTCATTTTCAGTTATTTTACTCGAAGTATACTTTTGTTCTGTAAACCTGCTTGAAAAGGCAGCCTTTTTCAGAGCCAGATTTTATTGTAGAGTAATCTTTTAAAATTAACACAGTGGCAGGTTTTGTAGTGTCCTCTATGGCCGGATGGCAGAGTCTCTGAATAAGATAATTTTAATTCTTAGTAATTAATATAATAGGAAGGGCTATTGAAAATTAGATGTGGCGGTGCAATGATACTTCATATCGAATGGAACACAGTAAACGAGTCTCCATTACCGTTACGGTTATCCTTGAGTTCGAAATTGGAGGTTCAATTTCAGGAAGAAAATTCGAATTGCGAGACCTGATTCTACCATAGACCCGTCTTGTATGTGGGCCTGATGCACGTTAAATCTTTTGGGAGCGATTTTCCTCCAGCTAATATGGCATTAAATTTAAGAGAGAGGGTAACGACTTAGGTGTCACCCTAGTCATCTTATCATGGTTCAAAATCCTTAGGTCCATCCTAAAATAACTCGTAAAGCTTCAAAACGGGACGTTCATCCAACGAAACTCAACAAAGCCATGTTATGCAGTTACCCCAGAGACTTCCCACTCCGTCATTTATCAGATACTTCCAACCTCCTGAAAAGGAGGAAACAGCCACAGATCGGAATACCTAATGCAGAAATTTCGGGTTTATCACATTGTGTTGCAAACCTATGACCATCTACGAATCAAAAAGAATAGATTTTAACATTAGGTGGCTGTTATGTGTTTCTGTTTTTTGCTCAAATCTCTCTGTTTTAATGTGTCACATTAAATATTTTCAAAAGAAGTTGAGCTCCCTCAATGACGTGTTAGATTTTAACCTATTCATAACACACAATAATATTGACCTATTTTAAAATGGATGCCTCGCAAAACAAATTGATAATGAAATTATTATTTTTAATCTAAAGTTTAACTTCGATCGAAAAATTCTGACTTGATTATAATCTTTATTGACTTATCACTACATAAGTCATTCGCCTCCCCAACCACAAATTAGTGTTAAATCTAATCATCCTCTTGCATCATATCTTTTCCAATTAAAAATTTCATTGCCAATGTAATTTCATTTTTGTTGTCACAGAAACATCTTATTTTGAAGGAATAAACCACTATCAGTCCATTCGCTTTAGAACGGAAATTTAATAAGTTTCTACGCACATTCGTGACATTTTCTTCATACTTACTTCAAAAATATTTCTATACAGTTTCACTTCCAAACTATTATAGACTAATTTTAGGTAATATCATTCAGCTTCTCACTATTTTGTATAAAATAATCCATCTGTATTTCCAAACGCCAGTTTATAATTTTCTTTGCAGACTTCGCAAAATAGTTATCTGATATTCATGAGAAATCAATATCTGTCTCATTAAGCGAACGAAAGCTTCATTTCTCATTCATACAGTGAGACCCAGCTGAATCCTGCCCTGCAGCTTTTCTTCGAATTCTAGAGTTTTCATTGATTTCCTATAGTGCAGTGAGTTTTTCATACTCACATAAAAGCTCGGGAAATTCTGATATCGTACAAATTTATTTCTTTAGAACTCCTATGATATTTAATATCTATAGAACATGACATTAGTATTGGTGTGTAAAACTATAAAAGTAACACTTTGCTTTCATGCAGGCCATCTTAAACCTTGGGTCGCGATATCAAGTGGGAAAACGTAAAGTACTAAAAGGTTTTCATGCCTCCTTTTTTCTTTCAGAATCTTCAATATTTGAAGAAAATCATCTGGATTTAAAGCATTTCATCAAAATTTGCTCAAAAGCATTTTAAATTTATCACTAATTAATGCTTCACTCTTTTATTTATTATAGTTGCAAGACTTAAATGTAAAGTAAACTCTTCTTCAACTAAAATTCCCTGGACAATGTTATTAGAACAACTAATTAATAAGTATAACTCCCCACTCAGTTACTGATTACTCTCCTGCATATTTGTTGTTTCGTCTTTTATCTTCTAATTCACCTATTAATCAGAATAAATATTATGAATCTGTTTACGAAGCTCTTTTTAAGTTAGTTTTGCGAAGAACGGTATTTTCATAACAAAATAAAATCGGATATTGTCGTTTTATTGTGAAAAATACTGAATCCAGATTAACTTGTTGTTTAAGAGAAATCGCCTTATCCTAATACTCGAAAATTAAGTTCTTTTTTCCGCCTATATGAAATTATTAGACACCGTTCTGATACAAATTATGAAACTAATAAATTTAATTCTTTGGCAAATCATTCATCATAAGTAGTACATGTTTCTAAATTAAGGCATTTCTATTCTCTAGATAAACTTTAATTAAGTCATGAATAAGCAATCCACTATTGTTTAACAATCAGCATGCTATTTCCTGACATGCCATAGTGATTTTTCTCCTTTTCTAGAAACATCCCGTTCAAAATAATTTTACCCTAGAAGATGATAGCCTTTGGTTTGATACAAAGTACAATGCAGGATGAATTGATAAAAAGTGTATTTAACACATTGTATTGAACAACTGATATTTGTCTTGTCCATTTTCTCCGTTTGTGAGAATACACGAGACAAAATACAATGCCCACATCCCCTTTGCCCAGACTTGTTAGCAGCCTTGTTCAAATGAGCAATCGTCTTCAAGGATTAAGTTCATATTTTTGTGGGCAAATCATTTTTGAGAACAATTCTGTCACTATTGCCAAACAATTGCAACACCAAACAGTATCTTTTTTCGCATTTAAGTATACTTATATTTCTTTTATTTATATATTTTGATATTGATTATTTTTCAGTGACATGTAGCCACTTTATCAGATTTTTCCATTTAGTGTGTTGTTCTGCGTTCACTGAGCATCTTTTCCTACTTCCAAAATATAAAGTGCCACTTTTCAAACTGTTGCAATGTTGCTCTTTTTGTTTCACCCCGTGTTTTGCTCTTGTTAGCGATGGAGTTTAATCAGCAGATGGAACAAAGATTCAACATCAAATTTTTGCTGAAACTTGATAAAAAAAACTCACAGGAAATTTATGAATGCTGAGGGATGTTTATGAAGGTAACACACTGAGGGAAAGAGTTCTTTTCAGGTTGGATCAAGTAATTCAGTAAGGACCATGAATATTGAAAGGCCTACACTAAATGCTTGTCCTCCATCTCATCAACTCTATACAACTCCACCCTGCTTTCGCTATTTTTTTTATTATTGTGAAAGTGGCTAAAATTGTCCAATTCACTTTAAGTTAAATAATGCCTTCTATCACGCATACATGAGCGGTCTGCCTACATGCTCTTATGTAAAATTGATTTATTTTGGCATGCCTGACCTGACCTATACTTAAGATTTGTATCCTGCAGAACAGTCTTGTAATCCTGATCACAGGGTTCAGATGTTAAATTCTCTAATAAACCGTCTGTTTAAACTAAATTCGATATTAATTGCAGAATTATGTTACTTATGAATATTTCACAATTAGGTTTGGTTTCTAGCACGTACAGTCCTCAACTTTATAGATCGGACAGTCGCTATAACTCGGGGAGTTATTATCGGATTTTCACAAAACTGATGTCGATGTAAATGTCTTGAGGAGAATATTCCGAATATAGGCCGCAGGACATGGGCAGCTAACTAAGCTAGAAAATGCAGAATTATTATTAAGTAGCGGGGAAACTTGAGCATCCAATAAAAAGACAGAAAACATTAAATATTTATTAAAAATGCAATGTTCTACAACGAACAGATGCAATTTAAATTATAAAACATCAAAATATATTTCAACTGCAGCCGAATTGTGCGGTTCTTCCGACCAATCGGAAAGCGGCAACTGGTTCGTAGAATATGCTTTGTTTACGTTTGAGTTTGCTGCTGATTGTTGATTAGTATCTAACAAAAACCTAATTTTTATAATTTAAATGAAGGAAATGCCCATAAACTGTCGACAATAAAGCCTTCTGTCACTGTTTGGAAGTTAAACTTTCACTCAAATTCAAATGTCATTTTTAAACTATTTCCTATCAACTTTATACAAAGTTGAAATAAGCTTTCATTACTGAAAGTTGCTTTATTTTATTTACTTAAATGGTATTCAATAAAATTTTGTTCTAACCTTTTAGTACATCCATACATAGTTTCTTACATATTTCTGCAACAAAAATAATCAACAGTGTTAGTCCTTGCCAAGTATTCATAATTTATATAGTTTTTTATTGTATATTTATTTGTGTCTGAATTGAATAAACAGCATTTTTGTTGAGTTAAAACAAACAATAATATTTATTCGTGTTAATTACTTTTAAAGAAACATTAAACTGAAATGTGGATATTAAGGATTTCATAGATATTTAATTGATTACTAAACTTCTCAAGGTTTTCACTATTTATACAATAGTGATTTTTAAACTGTCAGAATACTAATAAGAAGATTTAGCAACTTCAATATGCTTGTTGAATTACCTGAATGAAGACCACCTTGTTTTGAATCAACATTTATACATAATAACCATAATTGATATTTTCCTAACATTATATAATATCAAAAATTATTTCTAAATTTTACTTACAAGTATTCATTCATAAATAAAATTACAGTAATTTTCAAATAACATTAGTTTACTATAAAAATATCTATATAATACTGTTGTAAAGTATTAGCAAAAGAATATTATTATTCCTTTATGTATAATGATGCATTTCTGAGTAAGTATTCAAAACATTTTTAGCTTCTTGCATAGATGTAGCTACTTATAAAAATGAACTAGCATTTTAAATATTCTTCTGCAGATATCTGCTAGATGTTTTAAAAATTCTATGTATGCAATTGACAGTTTCATATATTTGCTTTTCAAAAAATTCATATATCTGCTTAGTTGTAAATTGTGTATGCATGCAGATAAAATCATTTTCAAAAAACACAGGTTCACAGCATTAAAGGCTAAGATACTTTTAAAAAATATGTACAAAATAACATTACAATTTTTTATACATAACAGTTCCTTGTTTACATTGACGAGAAAATATTCAATACATATTTTATATGTGATGATGAACATTCTTATAATTATATAGTTTCTACAAAGATATACAGGCATTTAAAACATCCATCTGAATAAAAATATTTATAGATAATTTTTTAAAATTATTTTCAAAACTATACAAATATTACGAAATGTTTGTGTCCATTATTTTATTTATGAATGAATAATGTTCTTTATACAAATAGTACAATAAATAATTATATAAGCTATTGGTATTTTAATCAGCATTATCAGGTAAATAAACACATTTTGTACAATTCACTGAGGTGCAGTTTGGAAGAATGACAAGAACAATTTCCAATAAAGCATCTATTGTTTTTCCATTTGCAGTGAACATTATTAATGCTGGAGGAACTGGCTCTTGAGACATATGATAATAATCTACCTCCAATATACCCTCTGAAATCTTCTATCCATAATGTGAAGGACATAGTGCAATAATAAACTCCTGTTTATTCCAGCCTGGTAATTTGCTTAATAATGATTAAACATGTTTTTGAAGAAAATTTTGATTTGGAGGAAGATTGGTATCTGATAAGCAAGATTTTTAAATTCAAAATGAAACTTTAAATTTATAAATACCCAAAAACCGGGTATTTTGCAAAAAAAA
>BGPR01000045.1:647198-684045 GCA_013235015.1 Araneus ventricosus | reverse complement strand
AAAATGCCTGGCACATCTTCAAATAATATAAAAGTTTCAAGAATAACTATTATTCAACACATTCACTATAATTTTTAAAACTATTAGAACTGAAACATTTGGTATCTTTTCATCAGAAATTGTCTGGTTCTCTGACTGATTAATCCAAAAAGAATTATTAACAATTGTATCCTTCAGTTTAGTTTCCATTATCAGCTCTTTATAATTTTAAAACCAAATACAATTCCCTTTTTAAAAAATTAGTTTAAGAAAGGGTTTTTTTAAAGCTAAAATAACTCCTTTTTTCAATAAGCAGCAAATACAAAATTATTCATTGTAATTAAAAAGGGTATTTTCATTTAAATCATGTATTTTATGTTAGAAGCATGATGTAGTAATGCATTTGATTTTTCTGATTAAATATTTTAGTTTTTATAAAACTTAATTAGTTTAATTTTTATTGATTAAATTCTTTGATTATTTAAAATTAAATTATATTATTTGTCTGGGTATCTATTTTCAAACCATTATATCTATTTTATATGAATAAAGTGAATTGAAAAATAAATACCCAGGTAAGTATTTACCATTAAAAATAAATACCCAGGTATTTTACACCACTGATTATAGACTTTGTTAGGAATTATTTTCAATGAAAAAAGCTTTTAATTGTGGCTCTACTTTTGTTTCTTTTTCATCGGTCAAAATCCACTGACCTGCACAAAATTTAACTTTTTCAAGAGTTAAATCTTAGCAACACTGAAAATCATCTACACAGTCTTCCACTGCGTGGATTTTACATTCCATCCTAGCAATATGCCATTTTATTTTCTAGATTGAACTTTTTAGAATCGCTGAAGTCGAAACCTCTGAAAAATAAAATGCAAAAAAAACCACCGCGCAACGGAAGATTGCATCCTTGCTCCTCATTGGCTGAATTGTGGTTTTCTCCGCGATAGTGATTCTGTATAAGGCATTCTGATTGGTCAGAACAATGGAAATTTTATAACTTTAATTTTTTTTGTATTAATTCATTTTCGTCGAACCAATGTAGAACATTGAATTATAATTTTTTGGGTTTCATATTCTTTTCTTTGGTTAATTTCAAAAGTTTCCCCGTAACCTAATAATATTACTTGAACGATAGCGAGGCATGTCCTGCGGCCTAATAAACCCGTCTCCTCGAGACATTTCCATCTACACCAGTTTTGTGAAAATCCGGTAATAACTCCCCGAGTTATAGCGACTGTCCGATCTAAAATTTGAGGACTGTACAACAATATTTCCTGCCGGTGATTCGCTAATCTGACAAATGTTTTTTGATTAGTTCACCAATTTATCCCCGCTAATGCGGCGTCGCTCATGTGCATTTTATCAATATCTTCTCCGTTTTTTTTTTTTTTTTCAAATATTTATGTAGAAACAGAGAGAAGTTTCAGTTCGAAAGCGAATTAAACACCCATTCCACAGTCTGTTCACTTCTGTAATGGCTGAATTATAGCTCACGCAAGATTTAATTTTTGAAAATATCTTTTTATATCATGTATTTATCACTATATTTAATTTTATTGGCAACAGTTTAAAAGATTGATGAAATTTTATTTCTACTTTTAATTATGACGATTTCCGGTGTGCATCTAGTCTTAAAAATAAACGCTGTTTGAAATTTAGAATTCACATTTTTTTAGATACTTTTTGTTGCTTCATCCACGATCACACACAGAATAATAAGTAGGCAACATATTGGTGGTCCGCTTCTGTAACTAAATAAAATGTCGAACGAAGACGAAAGGGGAAGTGGAGCTGAACTGCACAAGATGAGTGTTAAAATACCTCCATTTTGGATTGACTACCCGGAAATGTGATTTTTCCAAGTAGAAGCTCAATTTAAGATACGCGGTATAACTACTGAATGAACGAATTTAACTATTTAGCTTCTCAATTAGAACCTAAATTTGTTGAGAATGTATGGCATATAATTAGCAGTGAAAATCGAACTAAATATTCTGAGTCTAAAACTAGACTCTTAAATTTGTTTAAGGAAAGTGAAAATACTAGAATTCAACGTTTAATCACTGGAATTGAATTAGGCGATTTAAAGCCTAGCCAGCTGTTACAAAAATTAAGATCATAATTACAGCAGATATTTCTGAAAATTTGATTAAAACATTATGGCTTGGAAAATTGCCCGAATCTATCAAAAATATTTTAATTGTCAGAAAAGAAGATATTGATAGGAAACACTTCTGATACAGATAGTTCAAAAGTTTATATGGGAGTGAGTAGCACCTTTATCCGTTTCATCGTTTTTAAACATATGTAACTCAAAATGAAATACAAAGACTACAATCAGACATATATATACACTTTTTCAAATATTATTAAGGAATTAATTGAAAAATGCGCTTGCAAAATTACTTAGCATGTTTCGCAAATGTTTAACTTAATACAAAAAAAATCCTATCATTTATGAAATGTAACCAAACTACTTTTAATGTGAAAATTTTTCTTACAATTAATTATATCATTTGTGAGGTAAAAATGTAAAGTAATCGTTGGACAATAACTAACAGCTAAAGTGGGCATACGTCCCGGATTCACGGAACAGTCCAGATTTTCCACACCTCAGCTAGAATTTGTCTCGGATTAGAATGTCTCTTCACTGTCCGGATTTTTTACCTAAAACACACACACACAAGCACATTTAAAAATTAAAGATTAACTAGATTAAAATTTAAGATTAAACCTTAACCGCCTCAATTAAGTATCACCGTTATGGATACAGGAGTGGCGCTAGAGTCTGCCCGAAAGTTGTGCCTCCCTGTCACCACCCGCCAGGGAGGCACAACTGCTGTACGGGGGAGAGCAATGGCGGTTTTTCGCACAGGTGTTAGAGGCGCTCGCCTCGTGCCGCGAGAATTTAGGGGGCCTCAAAACCTATTCAATTTACACCGTTGTGCTAAAACGATGATGATTTTTAGACATTGGGTAGAGGTAGGGGGCCTCAAAGCGATTTTTAGCCTGTGGCCTGGTATCGACAAAATCCGCCACTGGGGGAGAGGTGTAATGAAATAGGTCTCAAATTTTCACCAGATCTTTATTTATCTACTAGCTGAAGCTGTATCTGTAGCTACCCTTTGCGGGAACTGGGTACAAAAATTTTCCCCGACGGGGAGGCACAGCTTTCTCGACAGGGGGCTTGCCCCCCCCACACACTGGCGCCACTCCTGTATGGGTAATGCTTTTTTTCGAGGTCTGTAAAACAAGAGGAAACAAACAGTTATATTTCTTCTTTTTTAAAGCATGGTACACAGTTAAGCCAGTTGTTAATATCGTGGCTTTTAAATAAAAACACTTAAAATTTCCTTCAATTTAATTATATTTTGGTGTTCGCAATGTCGTCAGCAAAAAGAAAAAAAACGTAGACGTATTTTCAAAGCAGAATTACAAAAAGATGTCTCTGATATCCAGAAAGCTGAAACCCAGATTCAGAAGTCATGTGCACTCTAATGGAATTTTTCTTTAGTTTCCCCGGTACTAATTCACATGAATATCACACGGAAAAACGAAGGGGAAAAAAACTCTGCAAGATGTGAAATTATTTAAGACGAAGTTGATTACGAAGATTAAGTAATTATATTGATCTCTACGAATTTCTTTTAGCGAAAAAAATGTCTTTTGAAACAAATTTATATTTCAAAGAAATACACAATGGATATAAATCGGTAAATAATGCCGATGAATCAGGGTGAAGAAAAGGCAAAGTAAATCAAACTATATGTGTTTCTTTATCTCTTCCTGCTGCTTTCTTTTTGCAATATTTTTATAATGATTTACTTTTCCCGTTATTCCTTTTTTTTATTTCTACAACCCCTTCATAAAATAATATGACTATTAACCTCTAAGCTCCTAACAAATTTCCTAAATCTCTCAAAGTTCATAAGAAATGTACATTGAAAATCCACTTCGGACCTGCACTCATTGTAAAATCTATATGTTTTCGTTATAATGGCAGATTTAACCGCATTCCCTAGCTCTCTTTATCTTGTAGTGGCTGAATTATGGCTTACGCAATATTTAACTTTATTTTGAAAATATTTTTATATCATGTATTTATTATTATATTTAATTTTATTAGCAACAGTTTAAAAGACTGATGGATTTTTTTTTTTTTTTTACTTTTATTGTGACAATTTCCGGTGTGCAACAAGTCTCAAAAATAAACGCTATTTGAAATTTAGTATTCGCATTTTTATTTCGTAAGTTAAACTTTTCGTCGCTTCTATCATGATTAGAAAAAATAGAAAGCATCCGTTTCGGGTTTTTTTTTTTTTTCAGCGTGCTTTTGTATCAGTGCAAAAATTCACCAAATGATAATAAAAACGTTAGACGGCTCAAATAAAAAAATAATGATAGTAACTCCTCCATTCATAATTCACCTTCTGGCTTCGCAAATATTTTTCCTTCCTTTTTCACGATCATTCCAAAATCTACTTCAAAAATAGAGAATCGAATGTTTTATAAGCACAATGGTCGAAACTAAGTTACGTTAAGAACAACGTTTTGTTCATTAAACTGCAATGTTTATTGTTTGTTTTTATTTGCTGGATGTTAGCCAATTGTAATGGTCCCCTTCAAAAGCAATAAATTAATATTATATATATTACATGTTTTATTTCCCTGAGTATGTGGTAATAATAAGCTCTCAACTGTGTATTTAATAATTTTTACAACATACAATTTTTTCCTACTCGAAATGTTTCGAGCTTCTTTGAACATGAAACTTATCTAGCACTTGTTTGAATTTGAATTTATAAGTTTGGTACCCTATGTCTGGTGCTTTGAGCTTCAATAAAAATAACAGTTCCAATATTATCCTATTTTTCAGTCAAAGAGTAAACAAGCATATGAAAGTAACTTCTTTTATTGTTAACGTTATATTATCCAAATATGACAGGGAAAAAATATATATGTTCTTTGACACACTTTATTAACAGGAATAGGAATGTGAATATAAAGGAGTTTAAGCATTATCTTATTCATTGACATTATGTTAAAGGAAAAATAAAGACTTTTAAAATAGTTCAATCGTATTTTTATAACTTTTCCAGTTTTAAGTTTCTGTCAAGTAAACAATTTAAATTAAAAATATATATCATAAAATAACCTTAAGAACCTTTATTTTTGTAAATATTTTTGGCGATGTTTTTCATACTGGTTTTATAAACAACATTTAGTAATTTCTTAACATATTTAAACATTTAGTAATAGCATACATTAGCATTACACATAAATATTAGTTTAACATATTACAACATTTGGTCATTTTTAACATATATAAACATTATGCGTTTTTTCCCCTCAAAACACACAATATTGACATTGCTGGTGCTTGTTATAAGTATAGAGAAACTAAAATAAACTGGAAATAAGTAAGTAACTATTAATATATGGCAAGTAATATTCAGCTTTTTTTACATTTTTTTTCACACAAGTTTCTTGGCATTTCTGGCACAATTTATAGATAAGAAATCAAATTCTTTTCAAGCGCAGATTTAATTATCAAAAGATAAACTTCTTGTCAATGATGAAATCTTCTAACAGTTCTTTAGATGCTTCTTCCATATCGTTGAGAAAATTAGACGCTCCCTGTTTTCCGGAATTAATATATTCCACAACTACGTCGTAGATGCATCGCAGCGATATGTACGGAGCATTGCAAGCTCCTCTTATGACGGCTAATTCGGCGTAATAACTTAAACATGTTGCAAATCTAAGTAAATCGCCTTTGGAACGCACGCTGCGGGATGTTTCCTTCAATTTCGCAACGAACTGCTCAAAGTTAAAATTATGAATAGCCTTTGATTCAAAACATTTGGCGAAACCAAAATAGAGTTCCAGAGAAAACTTATTTAAAAAGTAGCCAACATAGCGACGGGTTTTCTCAGGAAACAACCTCATATCTTGGCGAACTCGAAATCGTTCATCCAACTGAAAAATAAATTTTCTTTGCATAACATGCTCTACCAACTGCGCAGCAAATACATATTCAGGAGATGCCGGATCCATTATCTTAACTTCAACGTTGGTACTTCCACATGCAGCCATATTTTTAAAGCTCAAATAAAATTTGCACACTCTAAGGATCAATACAGAGATTTAATGTTTACAAACAGTATGTTGAAGTGCTTACAAGTGACAGACAAGACATCAGTACTGCGCATGCCTAAGCACTTCATTATCATTAGTCGTCTGTCACAAACGAAGAAAGTATTTGTGCCTAGCAAATCATTTGTATGAAATCGTATTCAAAGCAATCATCATCTCTTCCCTAACGGACAAAAAAATAATTCAATAAAAACAATTTTTTAAATAAAAACTTTTATCAGTGTAAATTATGATTTTTTTTTTAGTGTACTAAAAAGTAGAAATTTATTTTGTTTTAATTATTTTCCTACTTTTTAACCTTTAATTTATAATTCACAATAATAAATATTATGGAATCTTCAAATCAATTTTCTTTCGATTACATTAACGGGTGACGTCACTCATACGTATTAAAAATGTAATTGAATTAAGTGATTATTTGCCCACTAAGTTCTGAAAATACTAAAATAGTGTATTTCCACTGAGAACACGTGAGTGTAAAGAATTTCAAAACCTTAGCACATCAAGAAGTGAGTGAAAAATTACGAAATTCCATTTTTACAAACAGGAAATGAGTTAGTTTAATAAAAGTCATTGTGGGTATGTATGTATGTTCCACATCTCCTCCTAAACAACTGGGTCGATTTCAACCAAACTTTGCACACTTATTATTTAAGACAAGAGAAAGAATACTGTCAACTTTTTGAAGTGCAAAAGTTAATTAAACATTCAGTTAATTAGAAATTAACCGAAATGTTGACGTTTTTCTGCAGTAACTTCAGAGTAAATTATCGCACGTGAAAGATTTTTATATCATCTTAAAATACCAAACTTTATCTTTTCAATGATGCCAATTTCATTTCCGTACAATTTTCCTTTATTTTTTTTAATTTTCAAATTTAATTTTTAACCGCTATTTGTAACAATGCTATTCACCGTCTTTAGCAATCTGTTCGGTTGTTAGGTAAGACTTTAATATACTCTAACTTTATTTTTTCGTTTTTCTGTTTAATTTTTGTAAATATTTTGCAATGTTTTTTATAAGGACTTTAAAAGAATTCTGAAGTTGATTTAATCTATATAAATAAAATAGAAGCGCCAATTTTTGTAAGGTATAGAAATCCAAACCACAAGGGATTTTCTTCGAATTTTGCTCACAATTACTATGAAACATAAGGAAAGTTTTAGTGAAGGCTTCGTTGCAATATTAAATAATTAATCTTTTTATTAATAAAAATCATGCTTCAATTGCACATGCGCAGTATTGCTCAAGAAGATAACATGGTGACGAACAAGATTTTTTTAGTAAATCTACTAGTTGTTATGCCCGGGATTTAAATACTTTCATGTCTCATATTTTTGATTTAAGAAACTACTTTCGTACAGAAAATTACCATACCCAAAATTCTTTTATCGTCTGAAACGTTTTTTAATTAAAATGAGAATATCAGTTGAACCAGACGATTTTTAAATACCGCCGATAGCTAATTTTCTCCATAAGTTATAAATATTTATTGCATAGGTACTTCAAATTTTGTTCTTAACTCTTGCAGTATAAGAAAGATTTTAACGGATTTTTGGGACAATTACATAGTAAATTTTTCATTAAGAAAAAGCATAAAATAAATATGAATAAAAAAATAATAAAATTCGTCTTCCTCCAAAATTCTTCTAATGTGATCTAGCAACACTTCTTATGTATTTTTGTTCTTCACCAATAAAAAAAGTTTTATAAATTGTAAATTTTATGCACAATTTAATTTTTGAAAAATTATTAAAATGAGGAGAGCGAATTGAATGGAAATGAAACTTGTGTCATGAAATTCTAATTTTTTAAACTTCTATTATGTGTAAAAATAGTTTTTGTGACATAATACATATTTTCAAAAATATCACGGAAAATGCCAAAATCGTGCTTAATTTTCAATTAACGGAAATTTCAACAAGAATTGGGGCTTTTAAAAGTTTACGGTTGACTCTCTTCTTATATAAAATATATTTATAAAAATAAGCACAAAATTTCAGAAATAAAGGTAAATTATTTCAAAGTCTAACCGTTGACTATCAACGGAGTAGCTATAAATTTGCGTTATTTCAAAATCGTCTGCACGTAATTAACAATTTATTAAACTTCGAAAAATTAATAAAAATTGAAGGGAAAATGTCACAGATATAAAATTGGTATCATTGAAAAGGTAAAAATTTTGAACTTTAAGATGGTATAAAAATATTTTTGGGAGATAATTTTCTCCGAACTTACAGCGGAAAAACGGTTTCTGTTAATTTCTAATTAACTGACTGTTTAATTAACTTTTGGGCTTCGAAAAGTTGACAATAATCTTCATCTTGTCTTAAATAATAAGTATGCAAAGTTTGGTTGAAATCGATCCAGTAGTTTAGGAGGAGATGTGGAACATACCCACATTCATACCCACAATGACTTTTCTTTATATTAAGATATAAATGAAAGTGAAAATACTACTCAATAGAATTTCTTCAAATTTTGCTGACAAATACTTTGAAACCTAGAAGGATAAACTAAATTAATAGATTATTGAGAAAATTAGCTTTCAACGGTTTTAAAAAATCGTTTTGTTCTATTGATATTCTCATTTTAATTAAAAAAAACTGTTTTAGATGATAAAAGGATTTTGTGTATTATAATATTTTATATAAAAATATTTTTTACATTTAAAATGTTAGACGTGGAAGTAATTTTATTCCGAGAAACGCCGGGTTTATCAACTAGTGTCATTTAAAAGTGTATAAAAATAGACTCGATTGTCCGAGAGTCAATCAGTAAATGAGTAATGGAAGAACACTTGATTTTTACATTCAAAATAAAGTTTTAAACTGCGATTCATACAAGATTTGATCAGTATTAATAAACTGTATATTCAAAGAGTACATACGATATCATTCAACTGTCTCAAAACACGGTCATTCGATCTTTATTCCATCGCAGTTTGTTCAATACTTGATTTTTTTCTGTTACCGCCATTTCAACTTCACCAGAAAACGCATTAACTGACCATGCATGGCAGGGCCGGCCGAGGGGATTTCGAACGGTGCGAACGCACTAGGCCACGCACAGCTGACTGATTTTGCGAAATGAAAATTGATTGTATTGATTTATTTAACGAAATCAAATTTGTCGTCGAGTTTTGCCTTCTAGGATCACAATACACAATATTTTTTTTAAATTTATTTGCATTGTATCCAAATTTTGTTACTGTTCTGAAAATTTATTGGCCTTTACCAATTACGGTTGTATCTACAAAAAGATCTTTCTTAAGATTGAAAATAATAAAAAATTACTTGAAATCTAACATCAATTAAGAACGATTTGCCTCCTTAGCAAATCTATCGAATCCGAATTAAACAAAAAAAATTTTGATATATTATGATATTATCAACGAATTTGCTATAAAGAATGTAAAAAAATGAAACCAAAATCCGTATTGTAAGCTTTTTCTGGTAAGCCGTATACCAAATTTATTTATGGAATAATTATTTTTGTTATTTGATTTATTAGCGATTTTTGTGTGTTTGAAATATTAACTTAATTAAAAATAATTTAATTATTTACCATTTTCATGTTCTATGTTAAATGCAAAATGCAATATAATAAATAGCAAAATGCGATTGTTTGATGTACGAAATTTGTTTCAAGGCCCTGCAAGTCAACATTGCACCAGGCCACGCTTTTGTTCGGGCCGGCTCTGTTGCATGGGGCCCTAGTCTGGTATTACTATCCAAATACACATATTGAAAAAGTATTTTTTTTTCATAAAAATATTTATTCGGTTAAACGAAGGATTACATTTTGCTATTTTTCAGTGCATTATTTTCCGATGGTTTTTTTTTTTTTCAGTTAACCTGATTTAGTAGCTTGCTCCGTAGAGTAACATATCGCGAGATATCCATCTTTCCTACTCTGCATATGAACATGGAGCAGATATCCACGAAAAATATTCATCAAAATCGTCGATTAACAGGCAACACCACATAGTATCTCAATTTTTTGAAATTTCAAAGAGGAAGAAAAAAAACTGAATTTTTCGCAACTAATGACGATATTTCTGAATTTTTTTCACATCTGGTAAAAACATGTGGTCTCATATAGCTTCAAAATGGGATGTTAATTGAACAAATGTGTCGGTTATTTTCAAATTGATGATAATGGTTTTGCTAATAATACTTGTTGAAGTTGTGGCAGTAGGAGCAGCTTCATTACCCTCTCCCACATTAACTGACCTATTTGGAGAATATTTCCCTACTTTCAAATATTTGTATTTAAGTTGCTATACGACGCCTTTGCATTAGATCTTTCAGCAGGGTCTTTTCCGTACTCTCATTTAAGAAGAATAATAGATGAGATGCAGCATTATAGGCAAATGTTACTGCGAGTGTATTGTTGTAATCTTTTATGAGTAATTACACTTGAGGCATTTATGTCAAAGTATATTGCAAAAAATAAGAACTGTAAAAGCATACTGTTACGAATCTGTGATACCGTCATGTTACCGTTATGATACCTGACATATTAGTCTTATGGTAGGAATGAGAGAATTACAGATATTCTTATTGGATGCCAATCCAATACCCCTGACGTTTAGTGATGAATTTGGTGATTTTGGCGACAAAATTAAGGTTCTAGAAAATACAAGAATTATGGCCTTATCTCTCTTAGGAACCGATATATGGAGATTCTTCTAGAGAATTCCATGCAAAGTAACGCCTTGTCGGAAAGCTACATTTACCCGAGGTGCTCAAACTCTTTTTGGAGTTTTGTTCGTAATGCAAGCTGGAAGCTGATAGACACTGAGCGCTACTGATGGTGCTGATAATGTTATTTATTAGTTATTTGCTGTCTGCTTGTGTTGTTAATTTCTACATGTACTGTTCTTTGTGAATATCATGTTTTCTGGAATATTCGTGGAATAAAGCGCCGTTTTCCATTATCCAGTTTGTTGGACTACATTCAGCCTACACCCACTGAATGATTTTTGTAACAATACTTGCTTAACACTCACCTTATAGAGTTTAACGTTAAAGTCACTGATAGCTCTAAAATGTATTTTTTCGAATTGCTGAAATTCTATTTTAAACCCTTAATTTATACTTCAATATGAATAAAGAAAATGAGACAATAATAGCTTGTGAATATTTGTTGTTGCTATATTTGTTAAATAAAAAGATTGAAATTTTAAACGTATGATCAAAAATTTTAGCATAAAATAGATATTTTTTAGATAATTTTAAGGGGGATATTTTTTGGACATTTCATTTGTTTCTAGCATCGATTCCTGGTGCTTTTTTTATTTTAGTAGTTTTGATTAAATTAACGATTTCATATGGTCTAACTGTGTTATACTTACTAAACGGTGATTGGTTTTGAAAAGGAGGTTATTAAGACGGAAATAGTTTTTCCCGTTTTGAGATCTCCATTATTATTGATTTGGATCTGTGATTCAAATTTTTTTGCCAAAAATTCAACTTTCTCACATTCAGTATGAGAAGGGAGATTGCTTGCAAGGTTTTTCAGCTGTGGAATGTCTCTACGTTTAGACTTTTATTGTTTGGGTCTTCTTCAGAAGGAGTCATCACACGGTACTACTAGTTGCTCAATATTGTTCCCATAACTTACCTGAATGCAATTATTAACAACTCTAAGAAACCTGGCTTGGCTCTATTAAATTTATTTCTCAATGGAGCTCCAAACCTTTGTCAGATCTTTTGTCTGTTTCTTTTTGTTTTTAGTTCTTGCAAATAGGAAGGAAGGTATAGGTCGTCATTTTCCTTTATTGGCCTGGGGCTACACTGATATGCTTCTACGATTTCATCAGTAATTATAGCTGCTTGTTTATGTAATTCCTGTCTTGTTTGTATTCAGGGGAAGGAAGTATTGATATTGGCGGAAAAATATTTTTCGTAATTTTCTCAGTCAGTAGTGACTTGCAGATTTAGAAATACTGTTCTACATTTTTAGGACAAAATTAACCAAAACTGTATTGTGATAGGAGATAGATGATAAAGATAATATTTATATTGGAATGAAAAACTTTAGTCACTGTTAGGTCTATGATTGTACCAAATCTGTTGGGGATGGGGGAGCTAGAATTTCTCCCAATTAGCACAAAGATATTGTACAATATTTTCACGATTTCGTTCGATATTTTGAATTCTGTACAATATCTTGAAGATATTATAGCAATATTGGACAGTATCCTATGCTATTTGTAAAATTTTTAACCTGGTAATGTTTTTGGAGAGAGTTTCCAGTACTTTTGTTCGTTATACAGTTCCACAAGTTATGATGGGCGTTGGAGATCGTTTAAAAACAGGGGTGTAGTGGAGCCGGAACGCACCGGAACAACGTTCCGGCACTGATTTTTTTTATCCTTCCATCGGGCGCGCCTGCGCAAATTTTACGACAAACGGGATTTTTCATACCCTGTTTTCTTATTCGGAGTCACAACTGTCTGAAAGTCATTACTATTCTTTCATAAGACCTCTCTCTTCAGGATTAAATGGGTTTATCCGAGTTTCAAGGTGTTTATACTGTTTCATGCTTCTGTCGTAAAGTCTATGCAGCGCGCCAGCTCGTGTAACTTGATAATTTTTTTCACGTCTTAACGTTTCAGTTTGATAATTATAAAACCAGTGCGGATTAGGGCGGTTTAACATTTAATTTTTCATTATCAAAGATATTTAATATGTAATAAGCCTGCCAATAATCCACCAAGCCGAAGAATTTCTTGAAAAATTTAACGTTCAGTCTTATGAAAAAACACCTCGCTATTCCAGCACAAAAAATCTGATCTTCGCCATATGCCTTACTATGCCTTTAAGTTTAAATTATACATTACAACCTGAAAAAGAAAGTGAAAAGCGACCAGAATTGAGAAGAGCTTGTGGTTTTTGTTTGAAAGAAAGAAAACGATCATCAAAATCCATGAAATGCAGTATATAGTGTACTTGTAAACGTCACTCTCTAGCAAAAGTTCAATGTTCCATATACAAGGACAAAGATTAGAAACTAAGAAGGAAGTCTTTGTTGTACAATTTTGTACTATAATTTTTTATTATATATTGCTTAATACCTTTTTTATAATATAATATTATTAAATCTCATTACGTTCTCTGATTTCAGTATAATTTTATATTTTGCAAATAATATTAAAATTAATTTTCACTCTTGATGAAAATATTTGCTTTTCTGACGTGTCTCTTATTAGTATTATGAAATAATTTGCAGCTGCCATAGTATAAATGAAGAAAATTATACGACATGCGCCCGCTCGTGTGAAATAATTTAGCGCGCCCGCTGGAAGGTTAAAGAAAAATAAATAAGAAAAACTGCGAAAATGTCCTTAAAACAATGCATTTTTTATCACCCAGATTAGGGCGTTCCGGCACTGCTTTCAGAACGTCCTGGCACTGGTTATTTTGCGACTACACCACTGTTTAGAAAGCTTTAATTCGTCCTACAAAGAACAAAAATGAATGCAACCGTTATCTGCGTTGATTATGCATTTAGAATTCATTTATAGTCTTTGATATTTGATTCAAGTTTGAGATGCAGATTTCTTTAATTCTAAAGATTTGCTTAGAGAAGATTCATGTGCCTCCGGAAATAGGGTATTAAGATCCGTCACTTCTATAGAAATAGTAATTTTCGAGATAAGGGGTTTTGTCACTTCTGAGTTCTGTTTCAGTCCACATTCTATATCGAAATCTATCTTTTAGTAATTTAAAAACCTCTACTCAATTCCCTTAAAACAGAGGTCCCAAAACCTGCGCGCACCCCTGTAAGGCCGGATTATCAAATAAGCAAAGTAGACAACTTCCTAGGGGGCCTTCAATTTTGTGGGTCCCTGACTTCTCGTGATCTTATTTTTTTCATTATTTTCAAGGTAATTTAGTTTTGTACTTTCATTTAATTTAGAAGAACCGTGTATTTTAACTTCCTCAAATTAAAATCAAGTATTGCTAAAATTTTAGATCGTTATTCTCAGGAATTTTTTCATATTTTCAAATTCGCTTGCGGACTTGCACTTAGTGTGGTCCAGTTAACTTTGCATATTTGTTTTACAGTTGGCTGAATGACTCAACATTCCTGACAAACTTTGCATTAGAGTATTTAGACTGTGTAGAAAAAGATAGCTAATTTCTTTATTATTTTTAAAAATTATTTTAAAATTTAATTTTTACAGTTTTTTTTTTTTTTTTTTAGTCACGAGGTACTGAAACTGAAACAATTTCTTCTCCAGATGACCCGCAATTAACTCTTTTGTTATTTCTGTTAGCCTTAATATATATTACTCAAAAGCTGCTTGTATAGAGATTAAATGAAAATCAATAAAAAAAATGGTTTGTTTTGGAAGCTGAGTAGGGGAAAAGGGACCCCTAAACTTGTTTTGCCTACAAACCCTTACACAGTTTAATCTGGCTCTTACCTATGGGTATATGTGTCAGACCATTTCTCAGGTAGCACAACCGGCTGTACGATATTATACAATATTGTTTAATATTATACTTTCTTATACGTATTGTATACGATATGTGTTATGCGATAGTGCGAATATTAGATGACATCATTCTGTATTATACAATATCTCTGTGCTGCTGGGGTTAGGAGAACGCGCAAGTAATGTTATTGATAGTAGCGGAAAACAAAGCATAAGAAATTAAAATGAAAAAAATATATACAAAAGATTTTGTTTTCCTAAGTTCGCGTGAAAAATAAAAGTTGTACAAATCCAAAAGCTTACTGGGAAGTCGTGAAAGACGAGTACCAAGAACTCAGTACTAAAGCAATAAAATATTTAATTCCTTTCACGAACACAGAACTCGTGAAAAACAATACTCGTCATATGCGTATATTAATAAAAATTATTGTTGTGTAATATAAAATATTTATTAATTTAAATATAAATAAATAATAAGTCAGCTCCAAGAAACAAGCTCAAGGATTGGATTGAAATAGTCTTCCATTTGAATATTTGATTATCAAGATGTTAGCTTTCATCGTAAGTAAATACGAAAATATTTTAATTCTGTTTTCACTTGTATGGACGTGGAACTAATATTATTATGAAAAATGGATTAAGATGTAAAATCAAAAATAAATCCTACAAAGGTCATTAAGTTAA
Organism: Araneus ventricosus; assembly: GCA_013235015.1. Classification (NCBI taxonomy): domain Eukaryota; kingdom Metazoa; phylum Arthropoda; class Arachnida; order Araneae; family Araneidae; genus Araneus; species Araneus ventricosus. The sequence continues at coordinate 668,761 of BGPR01000045.1, read as the reverse complement.
TTCGAGCCGTTTTACTCTTAAGCTAGCCTAAATTAAAAATTCTTTGAGCGAAAGAATAGTTGAGGCAGGGGGGGGGGGTGATTTGACGTTAGGGGATGCTCAAAAATTAAATGTCCAATCAAGGGTATGTGTGGTAATAAAGGTTGGGAATCACTGCCCTAAAACAATTTTGAAACAGCAAATCAATTTTTCATATTAAGGCTATTTTCGTTGGTTCTGGTGAATTATTTGATGAAATTCTTATGTAAAGTGTTTAGAAAGACATAATTATTTCTCCTGTCTTTTGTCCTGTTATTATATTATTATTTGTCCTGTTATTGTAATAATTTGTCCTGTGTTACTATATTTGAAAATTAATGCCCTCACGTAACTTCAAATCAGGGTTACTATATTGGCCTTTGTCCAAAGCCCTTGGCCTTAGAAATTTTCGTTTGGCCTTAAATTCATTTTTGGTCTTGTTTTGGCTTTATTTTTGCTTATGCCTCTTAGAACGATTATTAATTAATAATTTTAAAATTTTTTAAATAAACTTTTGATATGACACTTTTCAAATGGCCCGCAATGAGCTGTCAAACGAAGTAGTTCACGGATAAGAAATTTCTGCCCCCCCCCCTCCCTTTGTTCAGACTGTATTAGTCAGAATGCCTCTAACGAAAGTTATGTTTGTCTCTGCATAGCATATAAAAAAACACTTTCTCTGTTTTTATTCGTTTCTTATCATGGACAAATTTACGAAAAGTTTCATACATAAGCGCTTTTTTTAGAAAGAGAGAAGAATAGAAAGAGGAAATCATTACACTTCATTTCATTAAAAGGGAAGAAAAGCATTTATGCCTGTAATTTCGGTGTTGATTGAAATTCCTATCTCCAGCAATTTAACAAACGTCGTTAGAAAAACTTTTCCAAACACAATAGAAGCGTATTAGATTTGGGGGTGGAACGACGCAGCATATTGGATTTGGGTATCAGGTATTTAAATAACATCGAAACTGAAGAGCAGTGCATTTTTGATATTTTTAATACGCTTTGTAAAATGAGCCATTTATTATGAGTCTGAAATCAGTTTTATTTATAATGACGGATTTTTTTTACTGTTGTCATTTATTATGAGTATGAAAGAACTTTTCATTTATTATAATAACATTGAAAAAATAATATAGAACGTTATTGTCAGCAGGAGTTGGTAATATTTGGCTTGACCGTTTCATTCTTCTTCTGCACCGGCAAGAAAAGAATTTCTTTCTTTTTTTTTTTTTTGAAAAATCTTGTATGGGATTCCTTTTCATGGAGGATGGTATTTTTCTTATAACAAATAAGGAGAAAGCGAATGCTTTAGTAAAATTTTCAAATTTGGCCTTTTTTAGGCCCTATTTTAAATACAGTTTAGCCTTATTTTGCTATTTTGATCTGGCAACTCTGCTTCAAATACAGAAGTGATGGGATTGGTGTGGGCAAAGAAGATATTGGGAGGAAAGGAGATATTGTAGATTAGTTTTGTCAGGGAGTCTGATTTGAGAAATGTGTTATCACTGTGCGGTGCATTTTGGGTAATGGGGGAAAAAGGAAGGTTTTTCAAATAATCTGTTGTTGTTGATAAATACGTTTTAAGTGTTTTTGGCATTTGCTTGACTTTGAAAACAATTAACGAAAGTTGAATTGAGTTTTTAATATGGCTTCGTCTAAAATTCATAGTATTTTTGGACCTGGTTTGTTTAAAGATAAAGTCGCAATAGTTACTGGAGGAGGTACTGGAATTGGAAAAGCTGTTAGTCTGGAGCTTCTTTATTTAGGTAAGAAAATTAGTTTGACTTTCGATTAAAATGGATGCCGTAAAAGATTCTCGATGTATTAATATGGAACTTCGAACGAATTTACTTTACTCGCATGTCAAACGAGTTTTTTTTTTTTACTATTCCAAGACAATAAAAAAGTAATTCTGAATATACAGTGGCTCAAACAATTGAGAATACACCTTACTTTTACTTGATAAATCCAACTTTCAATATAAATAACTCATTACCAAGAAGTGCAAACATGTTTTTATTTTTACACTTAACAAATGGTTTAATTTAAGGTGAAAATAAAGAACAATCAATGAAAAACATCTAAAATAAAAATTTTCAGAAGCATTTTAATTAAACATATGCAGATTTTTACCTCAAAAAATTGAGAATACACCAATGAAATTTTTGTAATATTTCGCATACAAAGAAAGTGTCAATATTTAGTTGTATGTCCTTTGGCTTTTATAATGTCCTCCAAATGTCATGGTACCGATTCGACCAACTTTTTGGTGGTATCGGAAGATATTTTACCCCATTCTTCTTGTAACACTTGTTTTAAATGGGCTTTGTTTCTAATTTTTGTGTTTATAGACCGCTGTTTCGAGTGTGGCCTGCAGATTTTCTATGACATTGTTGTTGAGGGACTGTGGTGGTGTGTGTAACTGCTGTTTACAATGAAAAAGATGCCACATTTTGAGGTTACGTGCCGTGTGTTTGGGGTCGTTGTCATGCTGGAATATGAAATTTCCATCTAAACCCAAATTTTTAGCACTTTCTTTTGGATTGTTGTGAAGCATATCCAAGTAAATCATATGGTTCATAATACCAGCTATAAAAACTAAATTTCCTACCCTGGTTGACGCTATACAATCCCAAACCATGACTGAGCCACCACCATGTTTAACTGTAGGACGTAAATTTTTTGGATCCAAAGCGGTTTTGGACTTTCTCCATACTGTGTGACGGCCGTCATTGCCGAAAATGTTGAATTAACTTTCATCACTAAATTTAACTTTATTCCAAAAGTTATTGGTCTTCAATTGATGAGTTTTTGTAAACTCCAAACACTTTTTCTGATTTTGCAAGCTGATGAACGGTTTCTTTCTAGCAACTTAACTTTTATATCTAGCTTGTCTAATTAAATTTCGCACAGTTTCAGCACTTGCACTTCTGCCAATGATTTGAGAAGTTTCTGCAGTAAGTTTGACTGCACTTACTTTAGGATTAATCTTGATTTCTTTCAAAATTTTCCTTCTAGCAACATCACTCGGAATACATTTCCTTCTTCTTCCACTTTTATTTTCAATCAATCCATCACTTTAAAATTTTCCAATGATTTTCTGGACACAAGTGTGGCTTCTACCAACAATTTTAGCTATTTCACGACAGGATTTCCCATTTTTTAAATAATCTTAATACAAATTTCCTTACATCAATACTAGTTTCTCTTCGAGGAGCCATTTTCCATTTAAAAGTTTGGCTTTAAGTTCATCTAACAAACTTAATCACACGAAAAGTGATCGTTGAAAAGGTTTAAGATAAGATTACACAAAATTAGAATAAAATAGCAGCGAAGTAGAAAATATTTTGTGGTTGTTAAACATATTTTTTATAAGTATATTCTCAATTTTTTGACTGCAAAATTTGTCTAATAAAGTTTTAAAGCTGTATAAATATGATTTTGGTTGAAATCTACAAGTTGGAACACACTCTTAGTAAAACGGTGCCATCGCGCCAAGTTGCCAAAGCAAGATGGTAAACAAACGGCCATCGGTCACAGTTAAAAGTTAATCTTTTTTCGAACCCATTGCGTTTGTGGTTTATCGTTGCACTATCTCCCAGTTTAAATGTAGAATTTCAAAAGAACTACTAGTTTTCGTAGCTCATTGAATGTACGGAATCTGTTACTTTTAATTATTCTAATGAAGCAGGAAAAATAGCGCTCGCGATGCCTGCGGCATCTAAAGTGGGCACCGGGCAAATTTTTTTAACTTAAAAAAAAACATCAGCGGCTTCGCTTTCAGCAAAGTGGGATCCTAGTAGCTTCGCTAGCTTAGTGAATGTACGGAATCAGCTTCTTTAAATTACTCTAATTTAACAGCAGAACATTTGCCCTTAGTAGCATTCAAAGCAAGTACAACTTCAAAAATTCCATGCAAACGATTTTAATTACAAGACAAACAAAAATCTTCCAATTATATGATCGGAAAAATATATCACTAAATAAACCCAAGTTCTATTTGTCATTTATTTACTAATTGAAATCATACTAATTAAAATACATTTTATTATTTAATTAAATATTTAATAAATAATTTATTTAAAAATCCGCGTAGTATGTAAACAACTAAAATCGCGCAAAACGCTTGCCATGACATAAGCGATCTAGCCCATGGGTTGCCAATGGAACTAATCTGCTCGATTTCTCAGGTTACCATTTTGGCGTTGAAATCGGTGTGTTCCAACTTGTAGATACCAACCATGATTTTTAATGATTTTTTTTTATTTTGTGTATATACAAAGTAAAATGTCCATAGTTTAATGCCTCTGCAAAAAGTTTTGTTATAATTATATTTTTTGCGCACTATTCACCATACAAAGTGTTAATTTGCACAAAAAACTAAGTGTATCCTTAATTGTTTGAGCCATTGTATGTGAAAAGATAAGGAATTCTTGTTGATATGTGTCAATGAAATTCTTCCTAGATAATTTTGACATGAAATAAATTAACAGAATCGAATATTTCACAGAGCATCTTTGCCTTTTCTGCCTGAGTGTGCAACTTTAAAACAGTTGGATTATTATTATTGAAAAAGACATCTTGAAGGTATTAATTTCTTTAGTCCTTAAATTCGTAATACTCTATTTCTGTTATAAAAGAACTAAAAATGAAGAATGTAAGTTTCCTGATATTAATTACAGATATTGAGGAATTTGTAATTTCTGATGCTATAGATTATTAGTATTAAAACACATATTTAGTACATGTGAAACATTTTCTTTCTTTTCTGCGTATAGAAAAAGAGAACACTAATGAAAATTATTAATTTCCTTAGTGTTATGTCTGTTGTATATATCATGGTAAACATTTGTACTTTTTAAAATTCAGAAAAAATATAGATATAGTAGCCATTATCAATACATAATAATGAAATAAATGTTTGTTATCTACATGCCATATTTTTCTGAAAGTAAAGCTGGCCCTTCAGAAACATCGTAACCTATAAATCGAGAATATCTTGTTTTCTCATGTACAACAATATCTGTCTATTCAATGCATCATGACTTTATTTCACTTGAGTATTTATTAGAACTTGATTCTAATTTATATTTTAAGTATTAGAACTTGTATATTATCTAATTTGTGCATTAAGTGTTATATAGTTAATATGCAATTCTAATTTATATTTTAAGTCTATAACATATTTATATATTGTTATTATCTTATAATATGCATTTTTTATGTCAATGGACACACTAAATATCTTTCTGCCTCATGATTTTAACAGACCTTATTTTTGAGATTGGGCTTATTTTAGGACATCTTGAAAAATCATACTTGAGTTTTTTTGGGGTAGAGGGGACACTGTATATGTCTATATAAGAAAAACTGTATTTGAAACTATTTTCTTTGTTTTACTTAATACAAACAAAGATAATAATGTTTGTTTATAAAGATTTATGTAATAAACTTTCACTTTAACCCTTTGCAGCGCAGTGGTCCACTACATGGCTCACCTAACTTCACTCGCTTCTCAAACCGTTAAATTCAACTATAAGTGTGGGGGGGGGGGGTAGGATTCACTTTTAACTTTCTTTTTTAATAATAGATGACAGTACGAATCAAGCACGTCGATAATTTTCAGCTGTGACACGCTATTTAAAAGCCTAATTTTTCAAGGAATTTTGTCTAATTTTCTTTCTGGTGTAAAAAAAATTGTTGGAAAAACATTTCCAGGTTATTTTGTTGGCTGTATCTTAAACTATTTATTTTTTTTTTTAATTTTTAAAGAGAAAGCATACATATAGTCATCGAATAAAATTAGGTGGTCCATCAGCTGGCACACGACGCTGATCATGTTACGTAGCAGGACGCTATTACGGAAAGAGAAGATCTGTGCCTTCATTTGCTGGTTTCCTCTTTTTCGTGGAAAATGAACTCATTATATTTTATAACTAAAAATAAGCCAATAAAAAGTATAAAGGAAGAATGTTAAGTGTAGACAAAATTTTCAATTGTTAGTTTGTCGAACATCCATTAAATGCAGATACTCCAATTGTTTTGATTGTCTAGATTTTGCTATTTCTAATACATATACTTATTTACTCGCAGTTTATTTTTAATATAATAAAGCCAAAATACTTCAACTTCTAATTTCTTTTCCAATTGGGGCATATTTTTTTGCATTTTGGCACTGTAGCATTTTACTTACTGCACACAGTGTCCTTGAAGCTTTTTTGTTGCATTTAATTTCACTATTTGATCTTATATGTCATTATAGATTAATAATGCAAGAAGAATTTAGAATTGAATTATTACTTTGTCAGACTAAATATAAAACACCTTTTTTGTCCTTGTAACTGATAATAAAATACGAGACTCTAAATTCACAAATCAATTAAAAGAATGATTATAAAAATTGAATGTTATTCAGTATTATGAAAGGAGGCATCATTATTCTAAAATCTTGCATATTTTACCTTTATCTAAAATGTCTGCATTTTTAATGATACACCTTTTCTTGTGTTAACCGAGGGTGGGGAACTTGATGAAAGGCCTCATTAAATTTGGTCATTTGGCATAAGGCCGCACAAGCAGAATCTTAAGGTTTATTGTTCTGTAATTATTATATTACAGACAATTACATATTTCATTGCAAATAATGGGTAAAGCCGCATAAGAAACTCGAGAAGGCCACATGCGACTTTAGGACTGCAGGTTCCCCATCCCTGGTATATACTTTTCAGAATAAATTGATCATTGTTGCAAAGGACAGCAGAACCTCACTTAATGAGCACTTCTCATAATGAGTAATTTGCATAACAAGCAAAACAAATTCTAAAAAAAAAATTACTCGCTTAATGTGCAACGTTTCACATAATGAGTTGATGAGGAGAGGGAAAGTCCTCAAATTATGCACCTGCTACAGGAGTCTGTGATTAGCACCTGTTCTGCTCACTTCTTAGTGTCTTTTGTGATCGCATGTTTTTCCAAACTTGTGTTTAGACATATTGAAATGACCAATGAACCATCATGAGACCATGAAAGGGCCAATTATACTCTCATAGAGTTTGGGAAATGTCACTTCCACATCATTGCCTGCCTCAAGATGATTGAAAATAAGTGGGAAGAGATGACCAAGAGAATCCTCACTTGCTAACCGTCTCTTCTGCTTCACTTCTGAGCATTGTTGAATGTGGCTGTGATGGGTTTGAAACGGTACCTGTGGGGTCTGTAGTCAACGAGATTATGTCTTTGGCTTAGATCATGGGACTGGTTGTGTACCCAGTGGCAGAATACTTTTAAACAGTCTGCAACGGAAGTTGGGTCTCTTAAAAATAGTCTGCAGAATAGTGCGGGACTATAAATATTTTGCTTTCTTCTTTTAAATACTTATATCAACTTATAACTATTAAAATACGACAAATATAAATTTAAAACCATAACATCTTTATTATTTGTATAATATAATTTTATAAATTAATAAACAAAAACATTAGAAGATTAATCTTTTCTTTGAGAAGATAATTAATAATAATGAAGTATCAAGTTGTTTCAGAAGTAATATTAAAGCATGCTATACAAATACCTATACAGAAAATTATATTTGGGTACTTTTCCGTTTTAGACATAGCACTTGGTGTCTTTCTGTTTTGGTGATTTTTTCGAAACATCGAAAAAAACATTTCGCTCATGTAAATGAAATATTCTTCAATATGTTAAATGTTATTTAAAAATTTATGCCTCCTTTTATTGTAAAAAAAAAATTAAGTACGTCGAAGAATGTCTTTCTTGTATATTTTTAATTTAAAATGCAATAAATAATTGCTTTTTTTATGAAACAAAAACTTTAAAACTTATTAGCACATTTATCTGATTTATCATTAATTTCTGCAGCAATTCTGTGACACTGGGACTGGGCGACTTAAGGGAATCCGGAATTTCACTGGTAATTTTGGTAGTGTCCGTCTGTTCTGAAATAATTTCTTCTTCCTCATTTCCCAAAAGATCGGGCTTAGAACATTTAAAATTGGGGCAATCTCGGCTTGAACTCTGTTCCTCGTCTTGATCTATTTTAGAATTTTTTCGCTTTTTTCGCTCCCGTTTTTAAAAAAATGATTGAATTGCAGGCGTAGAGATCGATCGAAACTTCGGAGGTTTATTTGCTGGCGTAAATAATGCTGCTTTAAGTTTTTTCGTAATAATGTAGCACAGTAGCGAATCCAGGATTCGGGGGGGAGGGGGGGCTGAGGTCATAAAAATTTTGTATCGTAGTGACAAATGTCAAACCTCATGGCTTATATAAATCAGAACACTTTAACATTACAGACTTTCCTCTCCTGACAATAAGAATAATAAAGAACACTACAATACTTTCGATAATTTAATAAAAAGCGCAATGAAATAACTGGTCAAAAAATGTTTTCGACCGCGCCAACGCTACAAGTGCAGTGGAATGACTAGAAAAGTAGGAAAATTTTTGAGCCTGTCCAGTCAGAAAGCAATGTTGTCACGATTTTATTACTATTTTTTTAAATGAAAATTAAGATCAAACAGTTGTAGTGATTTTAAATTAAATCAAGCATTTTGGTTTAGTTTTGGGGGGGGGCTGCAGCCCGATAGCCCCTCCCCTGGATTCGCCACTGATGTAGCATCGTAATCAAAACAGCGAATTTTATCTATTTACGCATCCATCTTAAAGTAAAAACCCCGTGTTATTTCCAGGAACAAAAGCTCCGTGCCAGAAACGTATCAGAATGAAACGCGTAGAAAACATTGGCCAAGACCAATACCGATATGAGGCACTTAGCGTACTTCAAGGTCAAATCGCAGTCGCTTGGGGAGCCCATTCAGCATAGGGAAGAAAGAGGGGGAGGGACGATGATTGCGCAAGGGTCGGAGGATTCAATGTGCATTATATAGTAATTGTTAAGTTCTTTTGCAAATGTGATTAATAACTTTGATATTTTTCATGATTGGATTTATTTTATGAGCACATGATAAACTTTATTACAAAGTAGTCTGCAGACACTGTCCAAAATCTGCGACGTACGACGCAGCGTCACGGTGATTCTGCCACTGGGGTTGTGTATAACAATGATATCAATGAGGTTGTGAAAGAATACATACAAGAGCTGACTATCAAAGATCTTACAGAGTTGTTTTGTGTTTCATGGCAAGAACTTATGGAGGATAGTTTGTCAGAGGAGGTAACAGCAAAGCAACAATTTTCTGGCTTAATAAGAGAAATCCTGAAAGCATGGGAAACTGTTGTATCGTACATTGAGAAGCATTACCCTAATAAGGCGGTGGCTGTGCATGCTACAAATTTATTTAATGACAATGCTGTGTAGCATTTTTATTAAATTTTGAAGCGTCAGCAAAAACAAATGTCTTTAGAGAGGTTTCTTAGTAAAAAAGAATTAAATTTGTATCATGAATAACAGGGTTTGTACTCCTCCTGAAATTCCTGAAAAACTCCTGAATTTTGCGTATTTTTTCTAAGGGCCCTGAAAACTCCTGAAAATTGTGTTTTTTAACCTGATATTTCTTTTTGTCTCCTAAGAAATTACAATCGAAGAGCAAATGATAAAATTATGATAAAACTTAAAAATATGACTTTTCTATTTTTCTTATTGATAGAAAGTCGCTGGAATCCGAAATTCTTACTTCTGACCTTACTTAGCCCCGAAAGAGTCGACTGCGCATGTTCCAAGTCACCGCAATTGGGAAAGATGAGAGAATTGATATTTAATATACTTTTTTGCCAATTTTATAAAAATTGTCCACACTACCCCCTACTCCCTACAATTGATTTTTTTTTTCATGTTATCTCCTGAATTTTCTGTACTGTACTCCTAAAAAAATCCTTAGAAACTCCTGAATTTTACTATCATATATGCAGTATGAACCCTGAAATAAACAAATTATTTTTTTTTCTGCAAATTGGATATGCATTCTAGGTTGGTTCATACTGCGATAGCAGAAAAGTTCAAGATGATTCATGCTCCTTAAAAATGTTGTATATAATTTTTTTTGAATAAACGTTATACATAAAAATTTTAGCATCGATTTCGGCATGGAACATGTTATCGTATTTTACATTAATTTATATATGGGAAAAATTGTTTCACTTAACGAGCGTTTCGCATTACGAGTAAGATCCTGGAATGAATTATACTCATTAAGCGAGGTTCCACTGTAATTTGTATGATTTCTTTGGAGGTTGTTGAACCTGATACCAAAATAAAAAGAAAATTTATTGGTGATTGTGTAATCTTGGAAATTTTTTTCTGTACTGAGAGGATCCATTGTGAAACTATAGGCCTTTCATCTTTTTATTTATTGAAAACAGACTAATTTTGGATTTTTCTAAAAATTTATTTTACATCAGTTTTTAAATTATTCTTTTTTGTACACTAATTTATTTTGCTGCATAAGAATGATAGAATAAAATGTAGTTTCTGTACAAGCATCACAATATATTGATATCCTTTCAAGACCGAGCCCGTACAATCGTGCAAGTTAGACACTAGATAGCATTTATGCTTCCTGCTGGAAAGGAATGACTGTTCTGGTTTCCAGAATATCAATAGTATCTATTTTTCTCAAAAGATGGCAGAGACGGTCGATATTATACTTATAGTTGCATTTAATCTGTTGGTAACGAATGCAGGCTAAACATTTGAATTATTTATATGTCGTAATTATTAATACATTTTAATTGTTTAAATACCTATTGTTAATTTAATGTTGAAATAACTGAAAAATATGTTAATTGTTACTTTTTTTGTTCGTTGGGCTTAATATTTCATTACCCGCATGATTGTGCAGGTTCGTCGTTAACACTAGAAAGTGGCGCTAAATTTTAAAAAATTTTTTAGCTTAAAAAAATACATGGTTGATGTCCTATCACCTGACCAGTGGCGGCGATTGGGTGAAAAAAGTGAGGGGACAAAAAATTTACTGATATCTAAAAGTACCTGGGAATATAGGGGGTAAACAAAATTTAAAAATTTTGTTACAAAATTAGCTATCTTTCCTGAATACTATTGCTTCTTTATGATTCCTAGTTTAAAACAGCTAAAAAGAAATAAAAATTGAATTTTTCCCAGAAAAGTAAGGGGTGACCGCCCCTTCCCTCGCCACAACTGCACCTGACAATAAAATATTTTACATATAAAAAATTTTTTCTACTTTTAGCTTTTCACAAGAGGGTTTTTTTTTTTTTTTTTTTCATATGTCCAAACATCCCTCAATGGTCTTCAATATTCCCTTTGACCCTTCCGTGATTCATATTGTTCTTTGTTATTTCTCTGTTACATCTAGAGTCACTTAGCACATTATCTTCAAGTGCCTCGAAAGAATGTATATCTCTGTGATTGTAATAGAAAGATTTTCCCTCTACCGTCACTCAAATGTGACAAACTCTTCCATAGTAACCACTTTGAAAGCTTTGGAACAAAGCAGGCAAGTCTCTTACCTCACCTTTTATCAGTGAAATCCTATCCTCCTCCTTGATTTATTAATAGGGAAGTAAGAGTTGTTTGTTGTCAGTACATGTGTTCATAATTATTCAGTTCTGACAAAGAAACTAGGTACAAAAGCTGGCCAAATGTACACCAAGTTCTGCGGAAAGTGCATCTGGAAATTTTCCACCAGTCCTAAATTATCTTGCAAATGACTATGTGGTCCCTCCTTGAATACATTCAGTATCCGTAATGAATCTACATACTATAGATATTGCCTGTGGAAAAAAAGAGTTAAATTTTCTAAAGAAGCATGCAAAAGTAGTTTAAAGTTTCCTTGGGGGTTTCTTCAAGTAATGTTTGTTTTGTGCTTGAACATTAAAAAAAAAAATTAATTTCTGTCTTCTTTTTTAATAAAAGTTTATATGCATATTTCATATATTCTGGTATTATTAAGATATCTAGAAGGAGGAAAATACTTACTCAAAGAGAAAAGTAAAAAAAAAAATGTGTGGTTACATAGATAATGCCTAACCCAAATGATTGCACGAATGCGCCCCCGGCATTTAAGGGAAGTGCTAGATTTTTAAAATTATTTTTACAGTGCTAGTAAGTTCTAAGAGTACCTTTAAGCTTAATATATATATATATTTCCACTCTTAATGGGATATATGCAGTGACTGTTTTCTACAAGACTTTTCTTATAAAAGCTAATCCTGTTGAAAATAGTTTTTCTAACCATGAAATATATATTCTCTATTAAAGATAAGTATATAATAGAGATAAGAAATTATAGTTCTGTACTCCTTTTCAAGAATTATGAAGAATCCTAGATCTATTTGCTTCTGAATTGGTGCAGTTTTTTTTTTAATCAAAAATATATTATTTATGCAGGATGTTCTTGCATTTCAGACTTTTTGTCGCAGAACAGAAAAAAGTCCCATGCATATTTTAGACAATTTCTACTTTTCTTCCTCATCAGAAATATGACTATTTAATAAGTAGAAATTTTAGATAATTCATGTAGTCCTCGATGCTCAATAATGAAATGTGCTTGTTTTTATTCGTATAGGTTTATGGTTGTATTATTTCTGTGGCATTTCTCAGAATTCATACCTGAATGAGTCATTTGTTAAACTCTTAATAAAATAAAGTTTTCATCCTTAAACTATGTCATTTTAAGTACATATCAGCAAGTAAAGATATTAATTTTTATTTAGCATTGAAATAAAAGAATATCATGAAAACTTTATTAATTTAGCTTTCTTCAGTCGGAAAATATTTTAGCATGTTGATTTTTCATATTTGCAAGAAATGCTTACATATACCTTTTGTTTTATATTTCCCAAGTAAGCCTTTCCAGTTCACTATATGTTTCATTTTGAAAATTACTAAATTTATTTCAAAAATGATTATTAAACATGCAGCTGATCATAAATATGTAAAGAAATAGAATTTAGCATTTTTTATTTTCAAGAAATTTGTGGTTTCACAATGAATGGCAAAGGGATATTTTTCCTCCAAATAAGTTATCATCGAAATGCAATTTAAATTATGTATTTAATTTATAAGTGTATGTGAGTATTCAGGATATTCAACCTTCATAAAATTCAATATTACTTTCAAAGATTCAATTTTTTAAAATATCAATTTGTGCAAGAAGCCCCATCATTTTGTTTCTCTTAAAGATCAAAAGCAATTTAGCTCTTGTAATCTTTGTGAATGCTAACAGTATTGAACTGGAATTTATATCAGTTGGCCTATAGATCTGGTTCTTAAATTATGAAAGAAAAATTATGCTACGTTTCGCTCATGCGTAGTAAAAAAATGCTCGATGTGTGGCTTCGCTGTGAAAGGGTTAACAAATTTACCAGGTGAACTGGATGGAAGGAAAGACTTATTTTTCCCACCAAACAGGTTTTTTTTTTTTTAAATTAAATCTCTGAAGCTTCATTCCCATTTCAAAACTATTCATTCTGAAAATGATTCTCAGAATTAAGAAATTAATGAACTCTTTATTGAAGATTCATCAAAATTTATGGAACAACTGACTTTCTCACTGTTTATATTATGTAAAAATGAAATCCTAATATGTTATCATTCATAAGTCTATATTTCTGCTAACTGTGCAAGATGATAAAATCATTTCCCATAGTATATATAATCTTTACTTAAATCATTGTATGCATTTTATGAAAAGATGACATGCTTTTAAAAGAAAGCAGAATAATTCTTTTGTGGAGGGGAGGAAGGGACTAGTTGGGTTATTAACTTTCCTTTTATTTTTCTTCCTGTAAAAAAAAAAAATTAACGAGCCTGCATTTGTCCAGTTTATTCCAATTTGAGGTTTATTTGGTCATCAGTCTCTTCCTTTCTTGTTACAGAATTAGTTTCTGCCTGAGTTTAGAAGGAATATAGAAAATGATTTAAAAAAAAAAAAAAAACTTGCTTGCCTCCAATATTAGTACCACTATTCCGGCTACTTGCTTTGTATGTAGCTATGTGGTTTGACCCATTGTGTAGTTTTCTGTCTTTATTTTGCTTTCTTATTCAGTTCTGTAGAAAGATGGTGTTTTTCTTCCAACAGCTTTAGTACTGTAGGTACTTGGTTGCTGGCTATGGTTGTTGAAGGATATTATATGTTTCTGCACTTTGCAACGTTTGATTTTACTCATTAGGTCAGAAGAATTCTAAGAATATAAGGCTCTCTAAAAATCCTCAATTGGTTTACAAGATGCTTCTTCACAGTTAGAAAATTTGCAATTAGTGAAGTGTAGAGGACACAAATAGTGGGTTGAATTTTTATGAAAATTTACTATAAATATGACAGTTTGTCTGGATGTTTTTGATCAATTTTGTGATTTACTAATGTCAGAAGAGGGGGGAAAAATCACTGTTTTGGGGCAAAAATAAAAGTCATTGCAAAAAGAAAAATTGGGAACATGTTACGCCTCACACAACTCAATGATAGGGGGTTCATAAGCTGTGAATTATGAGCTAGGAATAATAGCTATAATTATAATATTAATATATTGTAATTAATTGACCAGATTTTTTACTTGTGGATCAGTGAATAAAACCAAACCACTTATGTATTCATCTTGTAAAATTAGAGGCTTGTTTGTGGTTTTCTTGTGTCATCCTGATATCATATTGCTGAGTTAGTAGTTCTTAAAACTTTAGCATCAAATTCATATAACTGCATTAAAAAAATTAAAATTTTTAGTTTTTTGGAGTAATGTTGATTTTTTGGTCAGACACAAGGAAATTTCTGAATAAAGTGGCTTGGTTTATATAGGAGTACATGCAGATTTCAAAAATTGTTAATGCTAAACTCTTCCATTGTTAACCCGGGAGGATGCACACTACAAAGACTCGCTGAAGGTGTGTGACACCCCAATTCGTTATTTCGCTATTTAAGCAAAACTAACAACATTTTTATGCTATATCTGCTCCAAATGATTCATGCAAACAGTTCTCTTTATACAAGAATAAATTTTTAGATGAAAAAATTAGTAAATAATACATATTATTCAACGCATTTCGAACACTTAAGTAAAGTTTATTTCTTACACACGTTTTCAACATTTTTTATTGTAAAGAATCATCAATATTATAATCATTATACAATTTGGATTGAAAAATACTGCTTCTAATTTTCTTAGGTACATAGGAAACCATATTTTTAGTAATCCAAATAAGAATTATGATAGGCTTTACCCTAAATCCAATAAATTTAGGGTGTAATACACTTATATTTTCAGAATTGTTTCTATAATTTTATGCTTTTACTCCAATAGTTTTTGTGAAAGTAGATAAAACATGTACCATCTGAATGCATACATTACGTACAGAATGATACAATGTATTAATCTCTCGAGATTTTTACTTACACTATTATCCAGTTTTAAAGCCTTGTATCCACAAAAAATCTCCATTTTAAAAATATATAGAATATTCTCGAATCCACATATTTCCTCAATAAAACTTAAATAGCGAGAAAACATTATTTTCTTGTCCCTGATACGATCAATCAATTGAACAAAAAAACCTAACTGACGTGTTTATTTACATTGAGCATATTGTTAATAGAACTTTTCATTCTTAAATTGGGAGAGCACCATATGAAGCAGTTTTTGATGCAAAGCTCAAGTGGGTCTTTCTTTATTAAATTTTTAAAAAAATACATGCATTCTTTTGATTAATTGGAAAAACTACCAAAAGGGTTCAGTTTGTACAAGAGAGAGAAATTTATACTTTTATGCTAGAGAAAGAATCTTGTGAAAAATTAACATGAATTGATAAATTTAATTTTCCTAAAGATAGAGATCTGCACAAATGATAATGGAGACAATTTACATCAACTTGAAAGTTTATTACGGCACAACATGGTTACTACTTGTAACCATAACACAAGATAGAGAAAAAACAATACTTGGTAAGATAGAGAAAAAAAATACTTTGTGTATGGAATACTCATAAAAGCTCACGACACATTCGCATCTTCTCCCACCAAAAAAAACTACAAATCAGTATTGCTTTTATATACAGGATTCGTACTCCTCCTGAAATTCCTGAAAAACTCCTGAATTTTGCTTTTTTCTTCTGAAGGCCCTGAAAACTCCTGAAAATTGTGTTTTTTATCCTGATATTTCTTTTTGTCTCCTGAAAAATTACAATCAAAGAGCAAAAGATAAAATTATGATGAAAGATAAAAATGATTTTTTCGTTTTTCCTTATTGATAGAAAGTCGCTGGAATCCGAAATTCTTACCTTACTTAGCACCGAAAGAGTCACCGCAATCGGGAAAGATGGGAGAACTGATATTTAGTATACTTTTTTGCTGATTTTATAAAAATTATCCACACTACCCCCTTCTTCCCTACAATTGATTTTTTTCGCGTTATCTCCTGAATTTTCTGTACTGTACTCCTGAAAAAATCCTTAGAAACTCCTGAATTTTACTATCTTATAATACAGTATGAACCCTGTATATATGTACGGCAACCAAGAAAAGATGCATCTTCTTCAATGATATGCTAATTCGGATCAATCAGTGATTCGAATCAGCATATCATTCAAGTTAGCGTTGATCACAGTGCTGACCAATTAGAGCTAACAAAATTCTAAAATTAACATTTTTAAAGATGCTGCCAACAAAAAGAGCAGAGTTTTAGTTTATTCCCAACAGAATCTATTGTACAAAGTTTGAGACTAATAATATAAAAAAAGGATAGCGTTATTTGCAGATACAGTACCTACGGATGAAAACGTTATTTGCATGTATAGTACACCAATGTCCGGTTCTTGCCTGATCACCTTAGTTAAGCAGCATCGGTGCGGTCGGTACTTGGGAGGGTGACTGCCTGAGGAACACTGCATGCTGTTGGCTTCCTTTTCGAGTTCTTGACTCAAGGACTTGGTTAGGTATCAAGTGGATATCTATATCAAGTGGAATTAGTTTCAACGGGTAAAATATCCCCGGATAAAATGTTATTTATTATTTGAGAATAAATAATGAGTTGTTGTGAATTTTTTTCTCTAATCTTAATAATTTAAAAAAAGATTTTTAAATATAATTCTAGACAATATTTCTCATTGCTGGACTTGCATTCAAACCATTTCCTCATTTCTACAAATATTTAATAGTTTGTTTTTAATTCGCTGTTAAAAACTGAGGTAGAGAGATGCTGTTTATTATCGAATTCTAGCTATTTTTGGATAATGGGATTAGCAGGTACTGTATCTTTGGATAAAACGTTATTTATAAAGCATTGTACATTCTGTTCAATTTAATTTTTCTTCTATAGAAATAACTGAAGAGACCTCAAAACAAATATCTGTACTGGAAAGGGAGTAGGAATAGAATTATTTCAAATATGCTTCAAAATTAACAAGGTTTAGAAAAAAAAAGCAAATAAAATAAAATATTGAATTTATAGACATCTCTTTTAAACATGATTAGCAAAAATTCAAATTGTTAAACACATTGTTTAAGTAGCTGCAAGTACAAAAAAATGCACTGAACTTGCTGTCTGTATTTGAACCCAGGATCTTTCGGTTAGAAGGGAATCGCTTTATGATCATGCCGCTCATCCGTGACATGAAGAGGTACAGGGTCATTTATTTTCTTCAATGTAAATTTGCATTTTGTAAATGGAATTTTAGCAGTTTTAAACTATTAACTTTGGGGAGAGAATTTAAAGAAGCAAAGAGAAGTTTAAAATTTCGTAAGACGTCTTTCGGGTCTTTGGAGCTCATCAGGATCAGAAATTTTGTTTTTATTGATAATTTGCCATGCGGTTTAATTTTATGACTGAAAAAAATCAGTAGGGGAGACTGGGAATGTTTGACCCACTTTTGAAAAAACTGTCTCCCATTTTCTTTAAAAACAAGATTGAAATCTAGTTTTTTTAACATTTTATAACTCATATTAGGGGGCATATTTCCACACTATTATAATTTATAAAATATTTAAAATAACATTTTTTATAAAGATTTTCTAAAATAGTAAAGACAGGGTCAAACCTCCCAATTCAGGGAGGTTTGACCCACTTATTAAAAACAAAATAAAACAATGTTTAAAAATTAATAATGACATATTAACTATTCCTCTTTATAACATACAATTCAGAATTAGTTTATTTCGTCAACAACATATAAACTGCATTCTGTGAAAGTTTTTATAATCGCCAAAGTTAAATTTAATTTTCAAGAGACTCTTTTGGTTTTACCAAATTTGTTTTAATTAAAGCTCATTGCTCTACCTAGACTTCACAAAGATAATTCTTTATGCCTGTATATAAATTCTTTCAACCAGTCATATCTAGCAGATTTGTTTGTTCACTGTCTTTGGAGTTGATCCATAATATATATTTTATAACTCGGAAGCAAGCTGTAAATATTCCTCAGTTTCCCCTACATTAGGGAATACTTGACAGGATACATGATTAGCTTTAAATTATATATTTCCATCTTCAAAGCCCTTTAGATTTATCCATATACGTCTTCCTAGCGTTTTTTTTTTTTTTTTTATTTTAAATGATGGACAGAATAGCAGCTTTAATTAGCGTTGGGAATGCTTTTCTTTTTTTTTTTTTTTAAAGTTTATTCTGACTTATAGAAAAACAGCATAAAAATAAACAAAAGACATTGTTTATTATCATTATTTTTTCATTAAACCTACTGAAGTGTTAATGAGGCCCAGGGATGAAGAGATATTTAGAAATTCAGTAAATGCTAATATAGCATTTTTTAAAATTTTCATTGTTAAAGATTTTAATACCTATTTGCCCAATAATATCCAAGATATATTAGAATAAACTGTAGCATATATGAATGGTATAATATTGCTTTGATGAAATTTTATATGCTTTGAGCATTTTAGGCACAGAATTTTCCAACTAATATATAAATATTGCAAACGTAGAAATTAGTTATTGAATTAATTTTAAATTAAGTTAGAAGTATATAATATGTGAGATTTAACTTTAAATTAAAAATTTTAGCCCTTTAAAATTATAAAATGGGGAGGTTTGGCCCGGGTCAAACATCTCCTTGCAGCCATTTTATTAAAAATGCAAAAAAAAGCATGTATTAATAACTATTATTGTTTCTATTTAAGTGGATAGTCTTTCGGAGCATTATTTAAGGTAGCTTTATCAATTAAAATATTTTTTATGAATTTAACATGTAATTAGCAGGTTCTTGCATATGAAAAACCAAAAATTTACTTTTCTAAGCAAGAAATATGAAACAGGAAATAGCTTCTCTTTTTTTTCTGCAAATGTCTTTTAAAATTTTAGTATGGTATGCGGTTGATGATTATTGAGCTGCCATCTAGTATTTAATATTTGAAATCAATTTTTTAAAATATTTAAGGGGGGGGAGGTCAAGCATCCCCAGTCCCCCCCCCTAAATATATTTTTTCTACCAAATTATTTTCATTTCATTCATTATTCCTACAAAAGCATATTGAATTTGTCAAAATCTGCAAGTTATCTGTAGGTACAGTCAGGGTTGCGGTGATTTAAATCAGTTGATTAAAATCACTGATTAACTGATTTTTTTTTTAAAAAAATCACTGATTTAAATCACTTTATTTTAAATATCAAGTTAATCAGCTTTAATGAAATAAAATTTTTCATGTATCTTTGAATAATGATTTTAAAATATTTTTAAATGTATATTTAAAGAAAGAATATATAAATCATAAAAATATTTCATTGAATTGATGTAACTAGAGTACTTTCCATATCTTTATTTTTGAGAACACAAGCAAATAAGATTTTAAATAAAACTAATGAGCAACACAATAAAATGCAAAGTATGAGATGCTGCTTTTTTATAAAATAAATATTGTGAAAGGATCATGTTCACAAAGAAAGAACTTAGTAAAATGCATTGAATTTCATTTTAATATTGAAGAAAACTAAATAGTGTTGGAAAGAACAAAGTTTTTATATTGCAGTAATGTTCTAATGTCAAGATAAGTAATACATACAAATGTTCCAAAATAAATACAAACATCTACATAGCATAATTTAAACTATGATCTATAATTATAAAAGGCAATGTTTGTGTGTGCGATGTCCAGACAAATCTATCACACTTATAGTCATGAAATTTGGCACACAGCTGATGGTGAGTCGATGCACCTCGAAGCCTTAAAAATTTAATCTAGAAAAAATTTTAATTAATGTTTTGTGTTGTTTTGGGTGATTTTTTGCTCTAATTTCTCAATAGCATGTTTTTGGATAATTGTACGAAAAAAATAGATACTCCATCAGAAAGGGAAAATGATTTCTGTTCTAATGAAATGTTTCTTGTGTCTAACATAATTGACTGAATTTTGAGAAATTTTTGAAAAATAGTCGCTTTTGTGTTTCTTTTCCATTTGGATTTCTTAAAATTCTTGCTTAAATAAATATTAAACTTTATTTATTATAAATAACAAGCACATAGATTGGTTGATGTGTAAATTATATTTAAAAAACACGTTTTTGAGTCCAGGTTAGAAAAAGTTGTTTCTGAAAATTTCAGTGACTTGTCGCCTAGTTACTGGTTTCTTTAATTTTTTTATGCTTAGTAAAGAGTAGTCTATTCTCATGGTCAAGGTGAAATAAATCCTAATCCAAATACTTGAAAGGGTAGAGGAGAAGAGTATGCTATTTACAGGGATGAGATTCTTCCGCTTTTTCGCAAATTTCCGCTTTTTTTGTTATTTTGAAGAAATTCCGCTTTTTTGTCTTTTTTTCTCTCAAAATTCCGTTTTTTTTTTTTTTTTTTTTTTTTTCATTTCGTTCAGTTACGTATTGCTATAAAAGCAAGAGGGTGAGATATTATGATTACATTGACAGATTTTAGCACTATTGCTATTTGAAACATTTCCTAATTGTGTTAAAGTGGTTTTCTTCCGTTTTTTTTTTTTTGTTGTATGAATCCTAATAAAGCGCTTCACTTGTTTTGGAGGCCTCCTACCTTTGACAGATTTTCTTCAATAAAGGATGTGTTTGCATCTCTGCAAGTTTATTTTCAGTAGAACTAAAGTTTTGCACAGTCTTCATTAGTATCTCTCTGTTTAATTACTGGCATAGTTGTCAGGACTACATTATCTCAGAATGCCTAGGTAAATCTCTATTTTTTAGTTATGTCTTATTCTCTGCTTTTTTGTTGCATTTGCACACAGCTTTTTAGCTGCCTCTTTTGACAGGAGTTTCTTTTTTTGTGTTTATTTATTTGTTTTTGTTCCATTTTTTTTTTCTTCATCTTGGTACCCTACAGATGACTAAGTTTCAACTAATTATTTTTCAATATGTTCATGCAAAAAAAAATTTTTTTTGCAAAAATACTCTAAGAGGGTTTGTTTTTCTGCAAAAGGTGTGATATTTAGAATATGGCACAGAATATTATGTTGGAATCTCCTTGAGAGCTTGGTATATGTTGATTATCAGTGAAGATCAAGCTCTCTAGAGTTGGGTTAACCGTGTGGTCAACACATTTTCCCAGAATTTTCTTTCAGCGGAAGATAGGAAGGTTTCTTTTCTTTGTGTGAAAGCAGATTTTCGGAAGAAAAAACAAATTTTGCAG
>BGPR01000045.1:587711-647188 GCA_013235015.1 Araneus ventricosus | reverse complement strand
AAAAAGCGGAAATTTGCGAAAAAGCGGAAGAATCTCATCCCTGTAAATAGCATACTCTTCTCCTCTACCCTTTCAAGTATTTGGATTAGGATTTATTTCACCTTGACCATGAGAATAGACTACTCTTATACATAAAAAAAAATTAAAGAAACCAGTAACAGCAATACGTAACTGAACGAAGCATAATTTTGAGATTCTTCCGCTTTTTTGTTATTTTGGAGAAATTTCATTTTTTTTAATCTTTTTTTTTCTCCCAAAATTCAATTTTTCTTTTTTTTTCAGATTTCCGATTTTTTTTTTTTTTTTTTTTTTTCTGCAAAAATTTGCTTTTTCTTCCGAAAATTCCGCTTTCACACAAAGAAAAGAAACCTTCCTATCTTCCGTTTTCGAAAGAAAATTCTGGGAAAATGTGCTTGACCACACGGCTTAACTCCACCGGCTAGGAAGCTAGCTGATTCATCTTCTACTGACGAATCAACATTATATCAGCAAGCTCTACAAGGATGAACATTCCAACATAATATTCTGTGCCATTCAAAGTATTAAATACCACCTTTTTGCAGAAAACAAACCCTCTGTGGCATATTTTGCAAAAAAATTTTTTTTTTTTTGCATGAACATATTGAAAAATAAATTAGTTGGAAACTTAAGGTCATCTTGTAGGGCGTACCAAGATGAAGAAATAAAAAAATGGAACAAAAACAAATAAATAAACTACATAAAAAAAGAAACTCCTGTCAAAAGAGGCAGCTAAAAAGCTGTGTGCAAATGCAACAAAAAAGCAGAGAATAAGACATAACTAAAAAAATAGACGTGATTTACCTAGGCATTCTAGAGATAATGTAGTCCTGACAACTATGCCAGTAATTAAACAGAGAGATACTAATGAAGACTGTGCAAAAACTTTAGCTTCTACTGAAAATAAACTTGCAGAGGATGCAAACACATCCTTTATTGAAGAAAAATCTGTCAAAGGTAGGAGGCCTCCAAAACAAGGGGTGAAGCGTTTTATTAGGGATCTGTTACCAACAAAAGCCACACAATTAAAAAAACGGAAGAAAACCACTTCTTTAACAATTAAGGAAATGTTTCAAATAGCAATAGTGCTAAATGAATCTGTCATTGTAACTGTATAATATCTCGACCCCTCTTGCTTTATAAGGTGCAAAATCATTGTGCTGTTACTTTTGCAAAAATTTATAAAAATAAAAGAAATAATACAGAAATCAGTATATGATAGATTATTCTAATTTATAAAGAGCTAATACACTTTACACAATTGCATGAAGCAAAAGAAATTATTTGTCCTTATTTTTATTTATTTTTTGAGTTAACTTTTATCAAAAGGCTATTAAATGTAATTCTTCTCGGACTTCTGTTGGGTGTATGTTGAATCTCGGTGATGTACAGGTGGTAAATGTTTTAATGTCTAATTTTGTATTTTCTGATGTGTTAAACTTGTTTGTTAACTTTTAATGTGAATGATTTAATAATAATTTAATATTCTTTTTCTTATTTATACATACTGAATTATAAATAATTAAGTTATTAATTATTATAGTGTAATATTTTCATCATATTGCGTGTTCTGATGTTTTACTTCTTAAAACATCTTTCGCATATAACTTATGGTACAAATGTTTTGCTCGCGTATGATTTCAGTCTTTTCGCTTTTTTGCCAATCTCATCCCTGTATTTAGTTCTTGCATGATTGCAACATTCCTAAGACGTCCTTAGTCTATTGTCCAATAAAGGGTAGAGAAGGATAATTCTTATTTTTGAAAAGGGGGAACAGGATTTTCGGTCCTTTGGTGCAATTCATGTAAAAGAGAGCCTGCTTCTCACTTGTGCAAAATTTGCTTGACCAGAATAGCTATATCTAAAAATTTTATATATTCTAACATACAATAATATATCTATAGTTAAGAAATGTAATTTTTATTATATTTTTTCTTAATAAAATTGTCTTATATTTTAAAAATATATTATTCTTAATATTTAGTTCATAAATATTTTTTAAATAGTTGTTACATGTTTGAAATAATTTTTTTTGAACTTTGGGTTTTTTTAAAGAAAGTAGAGCTTAATGACTGGTATGTTGTTATATATATAATTCTATGACTGTAGGCGTCATTGTCTAATATACAAATATTAAATGTATATATATAGTTTTAAAAAAATTAAAATAAAAAAAATCCGATTTAAATCAAATAAATCTATTTTTTTGAAAAAGAAAAAATCAACAACCCTGGGTACAGTATACCTGCAAATAATCTCTTCCTATAAAAATAGGTCAAAGAAATTTGAAGTGATGATAAAGAGATTTTTTCAAAAAAGTGTTGCTAGTCTTTGAGTTGCTTCTTACAATTTTATCTTGCATTCTACTTTATACTGCTTGTTTTTAACCTCTTTTAAACAATTTTTTTTTCTTATATATAACTCTTTTATTCTTAACTCTTTTTATATTCTTATAATACAAATTTGATATTAAAACATTTTAAATTTTAATGAACATGTAGATACCATTTTAAAATCATTGATGCGTAAGAAAAATTTGATCATTTGAGAGTTCATTTTTTTTTTTTTTCCAAGAGTTTGCTCATCAGGATAACTCATTGTGATTGTGTGATATATTATATTTATTAAAACTTAAGTGAATTTTTAATTATAAAGAAATTTATTTCTAGAGAAATTGCTAAGATTTATTTATTACTTTCTAAAAGAGAAAAAAAGTGAAAAGTTGAAAACTTATTAAGATAAACGTAAGTGCCTGAAAAGAAAAGTTGTTTTCAGAGTTAAATAAACCAAAATTTGTTAAAAATTTCAAAATTTAAAATGGCAAAATAGAAAAAGAGGTGACCAAGGACAGAGATATTTAACTTGGACATGATATTCTCTTACTAGGTGACATTTACTGTTTATAAATATTGTAGGTATAATGCCAAAATTGACCAAGTCATTTCCTTTCCAAATGCCTTTTGCTAGCTCACAATTGTTGTTATACACGAAATGTAGATGCTACGAAGAAAAGAAAAATGTCGAATTTTAGTGAATGTAACAATCAAACTGTGGATTCAGTTCCCGTTGATTAGAAAAATCAACGAAAACTTTGAATTGCATTTTTTTAAAAAAGAAAATTCCTTTTTCTGACTTTGGAAGTGATCACACTGAAGATATAATATCTGCCAATCTTCATATGATCTGCAAGATTTTTTAAATTACAAATATTTAGTTCATTGTATATATAATAAGACTGTTTGAAGTATTGGTAGGAGAAAGACTGAGCTTTGAAAAATACTTTATTATTGTTACAAAATACAGTTTTTCAAAAAAAATAAAATCGTCACTTTTTAATTTTTTTATTCTTTCCGAATTTTTTTTTTTTCCATATTAATATACATTTAAAAATAAAATTTCCACTCTGAATTTCATTAAATATATTATTCGTGACATAAATTATCTTCACCACAATGGGAGAAGATTTAATTTCACACTCGTGGTCTTTTTTCGATTCACTTTTAAGATAAAAACTGTATTTTTGTATCATATTTACAGACCATTAGAGCTGAAAAAATCCCATACCCAGTGTTACACTAAGTATAATGGGGAACTTCAGCATTTTTAAAAAATGCGAGAAAGTAATCTGTATTTATAGAAAAAATTATTCTAATTTCAAATATGCAAGTAAAATTTTACATAAAATTTATTTAAATATTGACTGTGAAAAATACGCTGAAATCGTAAATACGATTATGCAATCTGAAACAATACCTTATTAATTTCTATCCGAGTTAAAACTTTCCAATATCCAGGCATTTTAGCAAGAATTTTTAACAATAAGTAAGCAGAGAGCCTAAAGTAAATTTAGCATCTGCCCTCGAATACATCAATCAAGAGTGACTGTGGGAGGGGAAACAATCATTGTTAAAAGATAAGATTGCTCCCCACCATTTCCTAACCCACTTCAAAAAGGATGAGGAAATAAGCATACGACATTTCGGCCGCTGGGTCGTTCGTCTGGCTGTTTGCATGACGGGCCGTTTGGGCAGTCAGAGGGTTAACTGCCATTTTATATGTCATCATGATTCTGTTGATGTACCATATGTTTGGCATAGCATAGCCAAGCATGGCTTTTACACCATAAAATCCTAACACTCAAAGCATTCAGTATTTAAATTGGGTGTTTCAAAATGTGTGACCAAACTTTAAGGATAGGTCAGGCATATGATAGGCATCCAAAATCACATAGGAACATGGGTTCACAAACACTTTCTGGAAGCAGCAGGTGGCATTTAAATTAATACAGCACTAGCCAAAATTGTGGGAACTTTTTGAAATTCACACATTTTTTTAAAATATCTCTTCCTTCTTCGACCTTATAAAGAATAGGTTTCAACTTGCAATTTACATTGAAGATTCGGTCACAAGGGCAGTTAGGGACAGGGTTGTCGATTTTTTTGATTTTTTTCAAAAAAATTGATTTTTTTTTTTATTTAAATCAGGATTTTTTTATTTTAATGATTTTTTTAAAACTACATATATATATTTAACATTTGTAAATAGACAATGAGCCCTACAGTCATAGAATTATATATATAATAAAATACCAGTCATTAAGCTGTACTTTCTTTTAAAAAAAATTTAAAAAATTAATTCAAAAATGTAACAACTATTTAAAAAATATTTGTGAACTAAAATATAAAAATAATATACTTTTAAAATATAATAAAAATTGTCATTTCTTGACTATAGATATATTATTGTATGTTAGGATATTGGAGAATTTTACACTCAGCTGTTCATTTGTTTCATTACAAACACAAGTTTTGAAGCTTTCTCTAATCCTAATCTGTTTCACCCAAAACATTAAATAAAAAATTTTCTAGATAAAATTTTTAAATTCAGGCTTCAAGGTGCATCAGGACTACCTGTGTGCCAAATTTCATGACTGTAGATGTGATATATTCGTCTGGACATTGTGCACATGCTCACAAACATTGCCTTTTATAAGTATAGATCATAGTTTAAATTGCACTATGTAGATGTTTGTATTTCTTTTGGAACATTTATATGCATTACTTAATTATCTTACATTTGAACATTATTGCAATATAAAAACTTTGTTGTCCCCAACACTATTTAGTTTTCTCCAGTATTAAAATGAAACTCGCTGCATTTTACTATGTTCTTTCTTTGTGAACATGATCCTTTCACAATATTTATTTATTTTATAAAAAAAGGAGCATCTCATACTTTGCATTTTATTGTGTTGCTCATTAGAGATTTATTTAACCCTTTGCGGCGAAGTGTGCCAGTTAATGGCACTCCTATTTTCACTCGCTTCTCAACCGTTAAATTCAACTATAAATGGAAAATGATAGGTTTAGGATAGGGCTAATAGTACTCCTTTTAGAATGTATATAGCAGTCTTATGAAATTTTGTTTCAGAATAGGAATTATTAGAGATAAAGTTTGGGAAAATTCCTTGACTCGGAGATAAGAAATTTTTCAGTTCTGGATGTTTAACAATTTTAGCAAAGTAACTCGAAAATTTTGCTCCACTATTCTTAAAGTTTTAATTTATAATTTTCTGTAAGATTCAACAATAATTTTTTAGTGTATCAAGGTGGCTGTATCTAAGGGGGTTCTCATGAGGGGGTAACCCAAAAGGGGACGCCCCCCCCCCCTCGGAATGAAGTAAGTTTTTTAAAAACTTTTTTTGTAGATTCTATGTCTAGGCAATAAACTAAACCCATTCATGTTGTTTTCTCATATTTTCAAAAAATTATTGCCTTGCGCCGCAAAGGGTTAAAATCTAATTTGCTTGTGTTCTCAAAAATAAAGATGGAAAGTTCTCTAGTTACATCAATTCAATAATTTTTTTTTTTTATGTTCTATATATTATTTCTTTAAATATACATTTAAAAATACTTTAATTTCACTATTTAAAGATACATGAACAATTTTATTTCATTAAAGCAGATTAACTTGATATTTAAAATAAAGTGATTTAAATTGGTGATTTTTAAAAAAAAATCAGTTGATTTAAATCGCGATTTAAATTAGTGATTTTAATCAACTGATTTAAATCACCGCAACCCTGGTTAGGAACCAACTAGAAATTGAAGTTGAAAAGCGATTTCAGCTCACCCCGCTTGACAGAAAGTGATAATGGTTTGCAACTTTCATCAGTTCTTTTGTGTGAGATGTGCAATATTTACATGCATTTTCTTAAAAATAGCGTGAATATTAGGGAAGATATAAAAGTTTTCTTTAAAAATCTGAAACTTACAAAATATTTGACAATATGTTAGAGGGGAATTGTATTAAAATTTATAGTAAATACCCTGAATAATAAAGGAAATATGAGTATTTGTAGTAAATAATTTTTAACTGTTTCATGTTCGAAACATAGCATAACTTTTCTTTCATAACTTCAAAGACAACTTATATAAAAATTTTGGCTAAATATCATTAATATTCAGAAAGATATTGCCATTTTGACCAGGGCTGTATTATTTTAAATAGATGGCATTCCAGTCTCTCCAGATGGCATTTGCCAGAATATTCCTATGTGATTTTGGATGCTTATCGAATGCCTGACCTACCCTTAAAGTTTGGCCACTTTTTTTTTGAAACACCCTGTATATCCAGTAGTATTTACATAACTTTCTAGAACATTATCACTTCATACAGCCAACTACAACTGTGACATACATGGTAGTCTATTGTACATTTATGTCAGCACAGCTATACAAACCATTGTAACTTTGAAACCTTAATCAATGCTTGAGGTCGACTAGAGAAAAAAGTAGTAGTATTTGTGGATCCCTCAAGCAATGCCTTTCTGGTGTTGGGATTTTAATTTGCATCAATGCAAGTTTTGCACGTTCCCTTTCTTTATTGGTTCTTAGATATCTGCTCATTAGTCTTTGTAGTGCAATACATTTAAGAAATCTGTGGTTTTAAATTTGAAAAGTTTTATTATATGAATATTTCAAATAAAAATTTTTCTTTATCTCTTATAGGTTGTAAAGTCATTATAGCATCCAGAAAAAAGGATGTTCTTTCGAAAGCTGTTGATGAAATGAATGCTCTTTTGAAAGATAAAGCTCCAGATGTGAGCAGCGTTATTTGCAATATTAGAAAAGAAAATGAGGTATGCTAAATTTATAATTATTTTAATTGTAGAATGTTTTTGTTGTTTCATATTGTGGAAAATATAATTCTCACTTTTTCATTTTATTGGAACAATGGAGAAGTTCAGCATTTTTTTTTTTCTTCTAATCGATTGAAAATGTTTCAAAATGAACAATAGCATTTAAAAATATTTTTTCAGGCATTTTTTTTTATATATATCTGCAATCAAAGTTTTCCTCTCGGACGACGCGGGAAAAACGATCCATTTTGGCGCGAAGCGGGTCTGACATCACATATGCCCAAACAGGGGAGAGCTCCTGTTTGCTCGCTATAGAGATTTTGCTTTTTTTTTCCCCTATATTTTCTGATTACCGCATCAGAAAAGTACAAGTATTGTATTGTTCCTAAATGTGTTAATACAATAATGGCACCCGATGAGTAATTTATCTATATTATATCTATTAAAATTCTATATCACGAAGCACAGTAAGAAACAGCCTTGAACTCGATACCTGCTTTGTTTTGAATATAAGTATAAGGCGAGATTTTAATTATCAATTCTAAAGTAAAAAGTTAAATTTAATTAATTTTTTCCTTCTATTTCATTACATGGAATTTATATTTTAACCCTTTGGGGGGGGGCACAGAGGCTGTCCCAACTTCTTTAACCCATTAACCCCCAAAACTAGAAAGGGTGATTTTTTTTCTTATACAATTGATATCAGTTATTAATTTGAACATGTATAACAATAATTTAGAGTAAAAATGAGAAAAATTGCCTTACCTTTTGAAAAATCAACTGTTGCTTTCACGCAATATCAGCAGAATAATGGTACAGATTTTAAATAAGTTGAATTCAAATTATGAGAATTCTTAGAGTTGAACGCTGGGGAAAACCTTTTTTTTTTTTTCCCCAGTTTTGTTACATTTCAGAAAGCTACAAATCACTTTACAGATAATTAATTTATTTTTGAATTTTAGCATATATATATATTTACAAATGTCTTCTTATTTGTAAAAATAGTTTCATACCTGAAAGGCTTCACTGCAGAATGTTTACTTCGATAAGGAATCATTTGCTCATCAATACTCAAATTGAAAATATACCAAATTGTTTAAACTTTCTATTTAGCAAGTTTAAATATGGTCTCGCCTTATGTAACTTATCACTAATATTTATTTGACAGTTGTTAGCCAAATGCTAATTCTGTTTCATGTTTCTGTATTGCAAACGTGACATCGAATCTCGCACAATAGGAACTGAAATATCCTCATCAAGAGACCTGTATATTTCTTCCTGATGTAAAGAATGATATCCCGTAAGCAGCAATGTTCCAATAATTCGTCTTGCGTAAGCTTCACATGCCATAAAATCTGGGTGGTTTTTTTTTTTTTGCTTGGCATACAAGTTTGTCTGTTCGAAGAGAAGTGGAAAAACATCAGAACTGGGGGGGCGGCAGGATAAAATCTTTCCACAAGTTTTACCCTTTATTTTACTTTTTACAATTTCTATTCTGTCTTTTTCTTCATTTTTCGGCTGAGGCATATTTAGTGTTTCTTTTTTATTCATTTGAAGTGTTCAGTTTTTGATTTTTTTAAAAAAATTTTCGCTCAACTACAACTACTTTCAGAGGACTTGAATGTTTTTTGAGTGTACTTCAATTTGACCTGCAATATCGCAAAGTAAATCATCTTTGTCATGATTCAAAATATTATCATTTCTTTCTTCTTCATTACTAGCTTCTGAAGTTTCTGGTGGAACAACAACAATATCAATGTCTTTCTGTTCATTATCATCTTCAAAAAGTCTTCGAATAGCTTCTTCTCGTTTATCTCTTTCTAGGCATTTCGTACAGTCAGAATGAAAAAAATTACCACAACATCTATTGGCGCGAGTAAGGGACTGAAATACCAGTTTTCCACTGCCGTTGCAAGAACACAACTGGTGTTTTTGCTCCTCCCTCCATGAAACCACAAACAACTGATTCATGGCATGTTGTGACATGCAGTGACCTTGACTAACAATAGATAACCTCTAACACTTTTGGTTCTCTTGTAGTATTTTTTTCTCCGAAAAGACCAACTCAAAAGTTTTGGTTAAAAGATGCGTCAAGTACAGAACTTAATTTTAAAAATAAAATCACTGTTAAAGGCAAATATTTTTTTACTGAAATATTCTCCATATTATGCCCTACTAA
The DNA here is from genome assembly GCA_013235015.1 of Araneus ventricosus. Lineage (NCBI taxonomy): Eukaryota > Metazoa > Arthropoda > Arachnida > Araneae > Araneidae > Araneus > Araneus ventricosus. The sequence goes on along the minus strand of BGPR01000045.1, from coordinate 637,850 downwards.
AAACTTTTATTAATATAAAATTTATTTGGTAGTTAATTTTTTTATAAGCATTTATTTTGACCATTATGTCAACGCAACACCAGCTGTTAATGGGTTAAGATTTAAAAAAAAAAATTGCTCTTGTTATTTTACTGCTTATATTATTTCCATGGATATTCAAATGTTTCTTATATATATATATTTAAATTACAATACTATTCAACATTAATTAGAATATCTTTTATAAGGTATAAAGTTACAATTGATATGAAGCCAAATATTATTAAAAAAATTAGATATTTATTTACCAAGAATGCGAACAGTGATATAAGCTGATAATCAATGTTTACAATTAAGATGGCAAAATAATGTTATAGGGGAGGGTGGTTAACAATTAGACAAAAATTTTATTTTTATCTCCCACACTATGGTAGCTAAAATTTCTTTAAAAATATTTTTAGATACGCATTATTGTAGTATTTAAGGATGTACTGTTTATTAATATATCGCTTAGCTTTTGAGCTATAAAAATATTTTTTTACACATGGTAAATTTTTCTCATTGTATCCCATATATGGGGTACAATGAGACATTATACATTAATAATTATGTATAATGCTAATAATAATTTTGCTATGTATTATATGGGGTCGTCTCATTGTACCCCATATATGGGGTACAATGAGACGCAATTTGCATTATCAAAATATTTAATTAATAAAGAAAAAATTTGCAGATATGACATTTAGCAATGCAAAAGGCTAAAAAATTGGAAATGGGACAAGAAAGTAAGTACCCTACTCAAATTGTGGTATATTCATTTAATATTAATGAACCAACAATTGACTTCAAATGAAATGAGTGATTTTTGTCGTGTAGTAAAACCTAACATTACAGGCTGGGATAATATCATCATTATGTCCTTTTCTGGCACGGATGACACATCTGGAACATTAGGCTGTAAAAATTTCCCGACAATTTTATCACTTTTCCTCAAGAAACTCACTACAAAGTCCCCGTCACAGTCTTTGCCTTCAATAACTTTTCCAATGTAAAAGATAGCTTTCTTTGCACAAAATTCCACTAAAAACATAATCTCCTTGTTCTGGACTTCTGTCCAGTTCTTCAAAATCATGAGGCCATATAGGCCTAATGGGCAAAATATCTTCCGACTCATCGCAAACAATGGCTCTCTCATCGATGTTCGTATCTTCGTCTGATGAAACCAAATCTTCAAATTTTCTCTTTTTAGGAACAGGCTTAGATTTTTTTTTTTTTTAAGCTGATTCTTCCAAACTTTGTTATTTCATCTTTCATGGGTGCGTCCATAGCAATCATGCTCTTTCCTTTCTTTCATTTGTTCGTTTTCTTTTCTCTTTCTGTCGCTGTAGGAAATCCAAGACACGCATCAGGGCTTATTGAAAAACCCAGTGCCTTTGATGTAGTTGCTCCACTGTAACATCCTAAATTAACAGCCAAGTCTTTGGCGGGTTCATTTTGCTTTTCCAGGATTGCCTGATCATTTGAATTTCCACATTCATTGTTTCCTTCAACAAATGGTCGGTCTGTAACTGCTCTAATGAGAAAATCGGCCTCAGAAAAAATGTTCCGGTTGAAGGGGAAAATGCCTGTGTTTCTAAACCCAGATAAAATATTCATAGGTATCGTAGCTTGGTCATGAGCTTGTCTTACAAAGCTTGCGAGTTTATAAATTGAAACAGTTTGTCCATGATTTCGTAATAGCCAAGAATCTATATTAAAGAAAATCACTTACTTTATTACCATTAATCTATAAAATTTTTGTTTCAATATGCAAAGTAGAGTAAAATGGCATCTCGTATTAAAAAAAGGAATCTTATTACTTTATGATTATACACAATGAGACAAGTCTCATTGTCAGGGTTCCCACGGCCCTTGAAAACTCCTTGAATTTTATTTGCCATACTCAGGGCCCCGGAAAAGTACTTGATTTTTCGTTGGGTCCTTAAAAAGTCCGGAAAGGTACTTGATTTTTTTTTGTTGGGTCCGTGAAAAATTCGAAATGTACTCTGTCTTGAGAATTCCACCACCGGAAAAAGGGTGTTGCTATGGGAACGCTGTCAGTCCGTCAGTCACTATTCTTTTCTCTAGTTTGGGGGAAGAGGGAGGGTTTGCAAAAAAACGGTGGTGCTATGGTAACACTGTCAATCACCAATATTTCCTCTCTGTCTAGGATGGGGGCTGGCAATAAAGGGTAGGATTTCGCTATGATCCGGGGATTCCTTGAGATCAGAAAAAACCTGGGAAATTTTATTCTAAAACTGGAATTTTTTTTATTATGATAATTCTTATCAGACGAGATAATATTCGCTGGTCTTTTATCGTAAGTAGAATAAAACATCGGCGACTACCAATGAAAATCGGTCATGTACTGACAATCAGAAACAGAAAGCCATCCGCGTTTCTGCGCACGCGCCAGGCAGCGGGATGTTTAAATTTAAATTCCCGTGGAACCCAAACTTCGTCTATAAACAGGATCGTGTTCCCTTTATTAGTTAAATTAGATAGTTCACGATTTTACACCGGAATGGGGTGTCAGGCAATGAGTCATTTGACCGCATTTCCGGAGTTCTTTGTTAGTTCAAGCTCAGTAAACATCACCCTTCCATTCTTCACTTTCCCGATATTTTGATGAAAATAACTCCACCCGGTGCATGTGCAAAAGCGCGGATGGTTTCCGAATCCATTGCTACACAATACTCAGTTGATAATTAATTGTATTCAAATGTTGAAGACGTACAGGAATTTGGCATCATGCCAAAGAGATTCAGACAATTTATGAGATCGTAAATTTTCTTTCATCTGTCTATACAAAAAAAAAAAAAAAAAAAATACAAATTAGCATCCACACTGGATGCTGTTTGCTTTTTTGATGATTTAAAATCAAATAGGAGTTATAACCAGAATTAATTAATTTTTCCATTTTATGGAGATCTTTTTGGTGAATTATTGCAATACCTGACGTTATTATTAATATTTTATGTCAGCATTTTTTTAAATTTTGTGTATTCTTTTTTTTTTTTCTGTTATGAATACTGATCATTTTGATAAATTATGAGATCTTCAAATTATTGGACGGAAATTATCTATTATAGAAAAGAGGGGTTTTTTTCGTATGCATGCATGTTCGGTTTTTGTTCTTTATGCACTCCCAAACGGTTTGACATACATTTAAATTTGGTAAAGTGATGGATTAGTGCAAGAGGGAGCTCACGCCATACATTTTTTTAAAAAAATAGAATTTGATTTTTATTTATTTAATTTTAAGTACTAAATTCCGGCGGTTTTTGCCCATTTTTGGGAATTTTCTTTTTTCCCCATTATTATTTTTATATATGTGAGAAGAAAAGTTATGCTTCCGGTATTTTAATTTATTATTTCTTGTATTTTTTTTCTATCTTTTGATGTTTTGTTTCTCTTTGAGCCGGGTTTTTTTTTTTATTTTATTTAGCCGTAATGAAAAAAGTTGGTTGGAATCAAAAGTTTAATTTTTTTTCTATAACGAAGAAATATTATGCCTCTGTGTTTTAATATATAAACATTGGAAAAAATCGTTATCTGGCCGCCTTTATATTTTTTTGTCTTTTAATGTTTTTTTTGTTTTTTTTTTCAATGGATATTTTTATCAAGATTTTACTTTGCATAAGAATTTTTAAGTTTATATTTTTAATCAGTAACGCAAGGAACGCAAAGCTCTTGTTACAAAGCAGAAGGTTTGTATCTTTTTTTAAGGACCAATGGTAATGGTTTTTCTGTCTTCGTTGATTTCATAGAGGCCCCTTTGAAGAAATGGATTCTAAAATGGAAGGGTCGGTTCCATATTGACGAAGATCGACATGCAAACCTTTCTGAGCGACTCTTGCACATTTTCAACAAACTTTTGGTCTTTTTCTGTCATTTTGAGTTGTTTCTATGAGGGCTACTAGTATGAGTCACACAGGAAAAGGGAGGCCTTCCCTTTTGAAAATTCTGCAACATGTTTTCCAAACAGAAAAATTACAGAAGTGTGGAAAATATATTAAGTAATGAGTAATAATTTAATTACGATAACTGATAAGTTTAAAAATTAATTTATTAGGCTACAGATTTATTTTCAAAAAGTTTTTGTTCCTGTTTGGAAAAAATCCTACGGGCACCTATAATAATGAATTTTTACTTATATTAGTTCTTATTAATAAAACCTTTTTTTCTTTTTCAACGTTCATAGAAGATTAATATAAGTGGTTTGATTACTAAAATTGAACATAAAAGAGCAAGGGATGCCAGATTATACAGTTTTTTTACTCTTCATTATGGTAAATAGTCGGGTAAATTTTTGTGCTCCGTTCACACAAACTGGCTATTCAGTTAGTAGATAAATAAATATATGGCAAAAATTTTGAAGGGTCATCATAATTGTGAGTCATACATCACACTGAATTGCATTGCATTGGTTTCTGCACTGCAAAAGTTTGCAGACAAACTAGCTGAAAAGGCTGAAAAAAAGTAGAGATTTTAAATCTATTACAGAATCCAATAGTTTTAAGAAAACAGAAAAGAAAGGGCTAATGAAGTCAAAATGATCAATGAAAAAATTGAGGCTTTAACAGATCAACTGAAAATGTAAATTTAAAGTTTATTTATTTAAATGTAAATAAAGGTTTGTTGATTTGTACCTGTCTCTTTTTTCCCCCCTTCAATCTCAAGCAATGGTCAAAAGTAAGAATAGAGGTTCTTGTGGGGCTAACAATTTTTTAATGAATTTTGTTTCAGCTAATGTGTTTGTGAAGTGAGCTACCAAGTAAATGCTTAGTAGTAGTTTTTGTAAAATTAGCATCTAGTAGTAGTACACTATATCTAATAGTACGGGTGTTTGAATTGTGATCTCGAAACTCACTTAGCACTGCAGATTTTGGCTCACTAACTGCAAGGTATGCAAAACATGTACCTTTGATACTCTTCATTTTAGCATCTGAAAGTCGTAAGTAAGAAAGTGATCACGCATTTGAACGTTAAAGTTGAAAATGTTTGATTTAAATTTGTCCTTTACATTTTTGTGTTCTAAAATATGTAATTTTATGGTCCTTGAATTTTTTTCATCGATGAGAGTGGGAACCCTGATTGTTGACCCACCATTTTTGTCTCATTGTGTACAAGTTGCCATGGCAGAATTTAAACAGCAGCCATCTTGCCAGTTATAGGCTAGGAGATATGATATTACACTGATTTGTTCCTTAAATACCAAAGAATATCATGTAACCACTAAATATTTTTCAACTATTGAATGAAAAAAGTAATAAAAACAAATAATAAAATTCACTTTTCTTACCTGAAAACAGTGTTTTGTAAATATGATCGCAGAAAATGGTGCCACACTGAGCAAAATTGAATGACAACTGTAGATACTACTTCTCAGTTTACCATAGGAGTGCTTATGTTGTATTGCCAGATTCAAAAATGCTGCAAACTTTGTCTCATTGTGTACAGTGTCTCATTGTTGACCACCCTCCCCTACTGTTGCTACAACTCTGTTATTACAAAAATAAATTTTATAAATAAAATTGGAGCCTTACATTCGGCCCCGCTCGATGAAAAATTTAGATAAGAAATTTTGAAATCGAAGTGAAAAAGGAAGGCGAAAAGAATACGTATTAGAGAGATGGCTCGTATCTTTTGGGTGGTCAACGGTTCCAACACATATATCGTCTCGATCCTTTATCAACATTTTTGTGGCCAGGAACATTTGTATGGTCATCTGCTTCCACTGCCGCCTCTTCCTCCGAGCTTGTAGTTTCAGCATATTTCGTTTGTTGTACGCACGAAGATGTTGCACGTGAACGACCTTCCGAAACTTTCTTTGTTCCGTCATAGACTTGATCTCGTAGCATATGGCCCTGACTGGACGGACAATCACAAATGATCCTTTGAACATTGGTGAGAGTTTATGATCACATTGTTTCATCCAATACAAGATCTCCAGGTTTAAAAGAATGGGGTTGGCGATGAAGATCAAACCTTCATTTATTATCCAAGTGTGTTTCATACACATTATTTGTGGCTTCGGCCCTGGCTAACATGAGAAGATCGAGTTGATCTTTGCGAGGAGTATCATCAATGAAACTTGCAATGTGAAGTTCACAGAGAAGGCATGGTTTGTACCCATGAAGCAAAAAAAATGGCGACTTCCTTGTTGAATTTTTTGTGGTGTTAATTGCCAGTAAGGCGTTAGGTAGCAAAGTGTCCCATTTTTCCGGGGTTTTACCTATGTTGTAATTGCGAATGATTGACTTTGTTTTTTTTTGTGGGATTTTCTTCGTTTAGTAGGCTATATATATATATATATACACAGACAAAAATTATCGCTTTTGTTTTTCACAAATTTGAGATTCGTAACTTGCAGTAACGGTTAAACAAACAGCTGGTGTTGGATAACTCTAGAGATGATCAGCAATGATATTTTCCTTTCCTGAACGATGAACGGTTGTAAATTTGAATTGAGCCAAATTTATCAAATAGCTAGCAAATTTGCGATTATTTGCAGATTTTGAGACGGCATATGCTGTTGTCAGTGATGAGTTGGAACTTATGGCCAAGGAGATAAAGCTGAAAATTTTTCAGCAAGTGCCCAGTACACTCTGGCTTATTGCTATGGTAACGTGTCTCAGCATCTTTTAGTGTGCGGGATGTGTATTCAGTAACATGGCATTTACCATCTTGATCTTGAGAACAAACATGCACCAAGTCTAAAATAGGATATGTCAGTTTCTACAAAAGTGGGCAGACCTTGTTTAAAATAAGCAAGGACTGGAGTGGTGGTAATAGCACTTTTCAAGGTCTCGAATGTGCGCTTTGGTCTTCTGATAAAGCAATGGGGGTATTGCTGGTTCTTTTTTCTAGTCCTTTAAGAATACTCGTGAGTGGTTTGACAATAGCAGTGTAATTGTGGGTATGTTTTCTGAACTGTTGATTTCAGGGTTGAATAATGTTGAACTGATGATGTGCGTTCTGGATCAGGGCATTTACCATCCTGGGAAAGAATTCGACCAAAAAGGGAAATTTCATAAACTGCAAACTGTGTCTTTTCTGGGGTCAACTTGAAATCAGCGTTGCGAGTTGCTTCATAAATAAAATTGGAGCCTTACACTTAAATATAAGTTTAAATTCATGACTTTTTTGATGATGAAAATCGTTTTCATTTGTAGTGCAAGAAAATAATTCACAGAATTTTTGATGCAAAATAAACCATTTAGATTCATTGAGTCTATTTGAATCAAGATCAGTCTTCAAAAAGTCAATTTACTTATCAATTATTACAATTGAAAAAAGGTAGATAAATTTATCTCGCCACACATCTATGGTTTGTTGTTTACATGGTAGCCCTTAAATTCCTAGATTATTCGCATTTGGTCGTTTTTGAGTATTATTATAAATATATAGTTTTCTTTATATAAGTTATTTTTACCGGACTTTTTATATTAATTAGTATTAACTAATATCTTAAAATTAATACTTGTGCAAAGAAAATAATTTATATTCTTCATAGCAGAGTAACATAAAACTATATAAAATAAATTTTTCATGTATTTATAAAAAAATGCCGTACCTGAATTTATTTTGAGCAGAACTTCTGAAGTAAGTATATTCCTGGTTTTGTTTTCATTTGGTGGGTGTTTTGTGTAGGTGTATGAAATTTCACAGGTCATGCAAAATCAGATTCTTAGCTTTTTATTCTTTCTTGTGTGACAGAAATCGCAGCGTCTTCTTGGAATGTCAGAGGGCCCCTGTTCCAAGGGAAGGTACAAACATCTTTTCTTGTGAGATAATTTACAAGCCGGCGTTTTGTGTTCCGTTTCTTTGCCATCATTGTAGAATCAATCCTTGGCAAATTATCTGATTTACCTTGTACAAAACCAATATCCATTATGAAATTAAAAGTTGAATAGTAGAAAAGCCAAAAACTTCACTTCTAAAATGTAAACTAGTACAAACATCTTGAATCAAAACATGGTACAGTAAAAGCTTAACTAACCGGCATGCTCGGGAAACTCCGATTTCCGGATACTTGAAAAGTCCAGATAGTTGAGTGTGACGGGAAAAATGGGCGGCCCCCGGATTGTAGCCTTTTTTTTTTAAAGATTTTTTCGGCCAAATAATTTGTTTTTGTCATTTTGAAATGTGCATTAAATATAATTTTTAAGAATACTTCGATATCTTCCATAACATTGTATTTACATAATATGTTATGAAGATTTTAATTTAACATTGATGATTTTAAAAAATATATGATTTGTAGCCAAATTTTTATCGTAAATATACAGTATCGTACAGTAGGACCCCGGTAATCCGAACGAATTCGGGCACATGGACGTCCTTATTAGCGAGGTTTTTAAAGAATAACGTAAAATACTTTTTAAAAAAATTGTATCTATAGGTACTATGGTATATTTTTATGATCTAACATTGTGTGGATAAATTGAATGAACACAATCAGTGTCCAAAAAAGTCAGTGTTTTTTTTTTTTTGCGCGGTCGTTCCAATTTTTAATTCAAATGCGCGGTTTCTTAAACGTCTGAGGAGCATATTTTCGTGTGCTTCAAAATTTTGCTCTTCAGCCCACTGTAATGAAGTGTTGAGTGCCACCACAGCCTCAGAATGAGAAATTTTGACGGGGTTTACAGGGGTGACATCGTTGTCATCATCCTGCTCTGCTATTACCGTCCTGATAATTTCATTGTCTGTTAAAATTTCATTTTGAGCCAAACTGTCGTCAGCTTCAGTATTAGACATCGGGTTCGTGTTTTTAATTGGTTAATTAGTGATGCAAGCTGAATTTCTTCAGTTTGCACATTTTCTTCAACTTTAGAATCAATAAAATTGGGAAGAAAATTTTTCCATGACTTGTTGATCAGCAATGTAGACACAGCTGCCCAACTGTTAACAAGACTGAACACAACATCTTTTAAATTTACATTTTTCAGTGCTTTTTACAAGTTTTCGTTGTGCACAGGATCATTCAGAATGTTCGTAAAAGCAACATTCATCATTCTCCAAGGACCGTCCGGATTACCGGGGTTCTACTGTAGATTGTAAAAATATAAACATATAAAAATAACCGACGAAACTGAAAAATATTCTACTCAGAAAGCATAATAAAACTCTTTTAAGTGATCATAAACAAATCCCAGATTGAATATCAAAACTAATTATCTTTTAGGAAATCGCAAGGATTATTGTGCAATACGAGCGCCTCCAATTCTCTCTTACGGGGATATTCACGTGTAGGAATCCACATCTGCCGGTATTTGGAGTAAATAAATAAAAGGAAAAGAAAAGACTTACTAATCTGGAGTAGCCCCCCCCCCCCCCATGAGCATTTTTTATATCGATTCTGTCCCTTTACCTTTTTTTTTTTTTTTTTTTTTGCCGATTTCGTTTTCAGGTCTTGTTTTTTGGTGAAAGGTGAGGATCTTTACTTTTTTTCTTCTCGCTTTTGATTTTGAACTCCCTATAAAGCAAGTCTGTGTACGTCACAGTACTGTATATTGCTTTTTTTTTTTTCTTTCCTTCTACGCCCCTCCGTGCGGAGCGAACGTTGCATTCCAGAAATAAATTGTCCACATGAATGGAACGGAGCGTGCGCGCGTGCTAAATTTTGGCGCGCAGATGTAAAACTTTTAGAAAAACTCATTTTCTATTTTTTCCGGTTAGTTGAGCTTTCCGGATACTTGAATGCCGGATAATCGAGAGTTTACTGTACAAAAGTAGAGAAACAGAAGTATGCGATGGAAGGCATATGTCACGTCAAAATCTATTTGGCCAATGAGAGTGCGTTTCGGATTGCATCATCATTTCTGCTATTTCAGTGCATCTTTCGCCCTCAGTATTTAAATAAATAAATTTTTATATAAAAGTTCACTTGCATATTTGAAATTGGAGTGATTTTTTTCTATAAATATGGATTGCTTTCATGCGTTTTTAAAAAATGCTGAACTTCCCCATTAAAAGAAAAATGATGCGTTAGAATGGTAATATTCTGGAGAGGCAATGTACCTATATCACTTAATTATTCTCTCCACATTTTTCTTTTCTTGCTAAAGGGGATCTATTTATTCATGGTTTGTTCAGCAGGCTGAAAGTAATCTTCACTGCTAGAGTCAAATTTCAGGATGTTTAGTCAGAGTTACATGTGTTAAGTTAGTCGTGGAGAATGTTATTAAAAATTATTCTTCTGAAGTCTGCCACTTCCAAAACCTAAGTCTTTGAAGTGACCTTGGCTTTGTAGTCACACTATTAAGGACCCAGGGTTTGATTCTACTACACATCTGTCTTGTAAGTGGGCCTGGTCAGAGCCTCCTAAAGAGAGCAATAAAAACTAGTTTTATGGGTCTAAAGCTCTCGCACTTTCCGGCATTGCACTCCTTCACTAAGCAATGGTCTGCTTTGATAAGTTGTTGACCACTTGCATTTTTTGGATTGGCAAGCTCTTTTTAAGCTTAAATACTGTGTTACATTGACATTTTCCTGACTATTTTGAACAATCTCGTCCATTTTCTCGCGTTACTATTGCTCATTGCATTGTCATCATACACTTTGCATATCTTGCGATGAATATCCACAGCTTAAATGTTTCTTGTTAAAAATCAAATGATTGACCATATTTCATGGTTGGCGGAATGCTCGATTTTCTTAAACATTTTAGCTCACGCTAGGAAGAGTATAGACTGATACCATGAATGTGAATGGTTTTCAGATACTGCACAAAGAATGCCGGGAACCTGTGCTTATTCTCATTCTCATGCAAGTGCGAAATTTGAAAGGGTATTGATAAATGGACCTTACTTTTAAAATAATCCTAGTATGTTCTTTAATATTACTTATAGATGGCAGTACATGTTTATGTCTTGTTCCATCAAGTACTTATGGAAAATAGATTACAAGAAAAATTTCAATATTGCTTGGTTTTTTTCCTGTGAATGTGTAGCATATTGGTATTTTATGTAATTAAAAGCAGTACACTCTTATTCCGTGGTACAAATGTGTAGTATCTCTAGCACATTAATGTTTGCTATATGTTCATCGTATTGATATGTTCCCCCAAATTAAGGGGGAAAGGAAAACCTGAAGTGCTTATTTTGTTCAACCCACACCTATAAATTCTGTCACAGCATTTCAAACTATGCTTTATTTAAAGCAAGAAAGAAAAAAAGCTGATTTGATTGATATTTACTTGGTTTACCACCCAATGACTTTTTCTTGTCCCCAGTTGTCAAAAATAAAGTTCATGGTATCAGATATAACAGTCCATAAACAGCAGCTAATCACATATTTCTGTAATGCAAATTCCTGTATGACATGCCTGTTTGAAAAACAACGAAATACTTTATTTCAATACAAAAGTCTTTTGTGTATTGCCTTCTAAAAATTTTAGTACTGGTCTCCGTGGCATCTTTTTCTGTTGATGAAAAAGTAATTCATGATAAAAGTGTTAAGCAGTTAGATATTTCAATTCCTCATCTGTGAGGTTTTTTTCTCTTTTGTGAAGGAATACTATCTTGCATTTTGCTGATTTATAAATTAACACTTTTTTTCATAAGAAAAGTTAATTTCTTGACTGTATCTTGAGTTTTTTTTTTTTTTTTTTAACTGTTGGTTAACTGGTAACTTCTTTTTTAAAAAATTTAGGTGCAAAATTTAGTAACAGAAACTTTGAAAAGGCATGGCAAAATAGACTTTTTAGTTAACAATGGAGGAGGACAGTTTATATCTTCTGTTGCTGACCTTACTAGTAAAGGATGGGATGCAGTTGTGGAAACAAACTTAAAAGGTCCTTTTCTTTTATCTAAAGAAGGTAAGGTATTATATATTTTCCTTACATTTAAAATTTCATAATGAAAGTATATTTAGCTAATTTCTTAATTAAACAATTTCCATTTAATTATTTACTATAACAATATTAGGATTTATACAATTACTACAAATTTGACCATTTTCAAAGTCCTGTGTTTAAGACTATAACCTGTATGTAGATTCTGTTACATTCCCAATCATGTTATCAATGACCTGCCTCCTTTCATTGATAATTTTGTTCCTAGTTCAGATTTTTCTACTACATTCCTTCTCCATCTTCGATTTTTTTTTATTAACAATTCTTCTATAATTATTACACTTCTTACTGCCCCTTGAATACTTGAGACTAAAAAGGATTTCTAATTTTGTCATTACAAAGAATTTAATCGCATGTATTTCCTTAATAACGTAGGCTTTTGAAAAGCAGAGTAGCGTACTAGATATCATTTTGATAAAATATATAATTCAGTTCCAACAATAATTCTCGTGCTTTCTACTGTTTACAAATAATGGTCAGCCTGTTAACCCTCCACATATGGCTTGATTTTGAAACATTCTGGTTCTGAAATATGAGGCATTTTTAACAGGATTACAGGATTTAACTGAATTATGAGGCATTAAGAACAAATCAAAATGAAATAGACTTGTAGTCTAGAGGCAATCGAATCCATCTAGAGGCAAAATGAAAGTGAAATAATGACTATCACAATACTTTTAGCCTACACGGAGAAAAAGCGGGATCTGCATTGAAAATATTGGAAATAAACTTGTGCATGCTACTTTAATGTGACCCATATTATAAGGCAGATTTCATTTCCTATGGAAATTGTGGGAGCTGTACGCGGAAGGTTAACATGATATGGTATACAGTAATACCAGGAAATTGCATGATATAGGTGATACCGACAAAAAGGGCTTAAGTTGGGGTCTAACATTGTGTATAAATGCTTGTAAATTTTAATTAAACTTGAGGGCTAGGAAAACAGCCATCTGGAAGCAAAAGTAGGCAATAAAGAATGTAGTTTGCATACATATTAATACAAAAAAATACTGAAAGTGGTGCACAAAACAAAGTTATTTTGATGTCTTATGGCAGTGGTCGGCAAACCATGGCTCGCGAGCCACATGTGGTTCTTAGCCACTTGAGTGCAGCTCTGCCATGTATCAATTTCAGCTACGTACGATTATTATAATATCTGGTTTTAGTTAATGTTAGTAGCTAGTTTAAACGAACTTCTAAAAATAAGATTCTTAAAACGAATTTGGCTTCCAAAAGTAATCTTATTCCTTGTACTGCTAATCTTTGGTGCTTTTGACTGAGTTTTCTGACCACCGTCTTACAGCATCATAAAATGTACCAAACTCATCTGACAACTCAACTTTTTTCTAATGTAAAATTTTTTCATAGCAAGCTAATATTTTTCTATTCCTTTTTTTGTAGCTAGAATAAATTCAGTATTAGAAGCTATTGTCTCCAAAATTTATTGACCCTTTTTCAATTGAGTCGTGCTTCTCTCATGCTTGCAATTGTCATCTGGGTTTTACATGTTGGCTTCTATAGTAGCGATTTTCTCATGCATTTCTATATGCTTATTGATTGACAGTTCTTTGTTTTGCAAGTCCAACAACTCATTGGCATCTTTACTATAACTTCTAAATGTAATTGCCTGGCAAGATTGACAGCTTCTAGCACATGATCAATTTCATCAGTTGCTGATGTTGCTACCAGTTCTTTTTTGAAAAATAATGGACCATTTTTCTTTTTATTTCTGTTATTTATTTTCATTTATGAATTGTGCATTTTTATTTATGTTCTAAGCTGGAAAATATTTAAAAAGGTAGGGGGTACGTAATTTCAAGTTCATATAAGCTGAGGAATTACTGTATTTCATTTAACTCGGCACCTAGAAAATTTGAGTCTTCTTAAACTGTTGCACAAATATACCATTGAAAAATTAAATTCTGACCATTTAAAAAAGGGATTCCAACAGTTTAGTCTGGTATAATTATTTAGAACTAATTATATTTTTGCATTTCTTCTGTTTTCTCCATGTTATTTGAAGTTTTCACATCATATTGTGAAATTGACATACAAGATGTGTTGCATATTAAAGGTCTGCCTCAAAGGCTTACTGATTTCTCTAACACTAAATGCACCGTGACCGGTTGCAGACTTTTGATTAGGAAATTCACATATAATTTGATCACTTTTTTACACTTCATGTTTTTTTGCATTAAATGTTTACAATTTTTCATTATTAATTTCTTTTGTTTATTCAGATAAAGGCATGTAGGCTATCATTATCTACCGTAACAGGTAATTTAACTGGGAGAAAGAAATTTTGCCATATAAGGTTATCGGATCAGAAAATGTGATGAATGTGCATATTCACCATATATGTCTGAGAAGACGATAACCAACCAACAAAAAGCTACCCCTTTCCTGCCTGAGCATCCATGGTTTATTTGAATGGTTGTCATACAGCAATATGGGAACTGGAGATTAAAGTCTTAACAGCCATAGCTCAACCCCACAAAATTACTATACCCACTGGGAAGCAAGAACCTGCTTACTTATCCAGCGACTTCTCATCCAACTTACCCATGGTGCTTTCCAGTGGTACTCTATGAAGATAACTCGGATTCGAACCTCTAGTTCGAAGCATGATGATGATGTTTTAGGCTTCAATCATCTACCTTATCTTCATCAGCGTCAACAAAAGTTTGCGTAATGATAATTTTATAGAAATACACAAAATAAAGTTTTGTTGAATTGTTACCTTAAAGTTACTTCATTGAATATTGCCTTCTAAAATCAATATTTTTTGCATAAAGTTTTTATCTCAAAACCAGTATGATTATAGTGAGCGTTTGTATGTTTAGTATTGGAACTATTGGATGTATAGTTATTCTTGACATGATTTTATGATAAAATTGTTCGCTGACTAATGTCACTATCAAAGTACATGAATTTGATTTGTTGTGTAAAACAGTTCCATATTGTCTTTAATTTCCAGTAAATTTCATATGAAAGATTGATGTTACTCCTGTGAGAATGTGTGGGGTGGGGAGCTACCTCGAGTGCAGGGATGAGAAGTTGCCATATAAGTAAGCAGGTTAATGGTCCCATCATCAATGATGAGGCATACCTCCTTGTGATGATTTTGTGTGTTTGTTATTCATATTTCGCAGTACAGTACAACCTCGAAAATTCGGACTGCTCGGGGGTTTGGAAGGTCCAGATTTCTGAAATTTCCCTATTTTAGATATCTTACTTAAACCAATAGAGATGTCAAAGTTCTGATGTCACCGTGTAGGTAAGTTACGTCACAATTAAATGCGCATGTGCAGACGTCTTCAGAACAAACCCGGGAGTCGTAAGACAATGGCAAATGGATACCTTGGTAATGCCTCTGACATTTGCGCATGCACAACCAATCAAGACATATTCTGATCTACACATTGACGTCAATTCCAACAACTCCATATAAAAATGTTTTAAACAACATTCAAAAATGATATGAAGACAAAAAAAAAAATAGTTTAAAATGAATAGGATGACTGGAATTTCTGCCTCGAGCGTTCTAGTTTAAAATTTATTTCATTTTTTTTCTCGTCATGAGTTGAAAAAAATCATCCGGTTTCCAGATTTTCGAGGTCGGACTGTACTAATATTATTATCTGAGGCAGTCCAGTCATTCAGCTTTACTGGATATCCTATTGATGCCCAGGCTATTCCTTGTGATTACTACTTTGAGAATAAATGTTACTGATTTATAAAAAGGTTCAGATTGTTGGAAATTATTAAAAATATATATATATATGAATCTGATTAATGTCTCAGTTCAGCATTTATTTGCAATTTTTAAAAAAATGTTGAGTAAAACATTTATCAACGTTACCAACAATGTAGACAATTTTTATCTGGAAACATTTTCTAACTTGTATAACTTTTATGAATAATAAGGCTTCTGGTTGTATTACTGCTTTTAATATGAAGATATCATCTGTCCTCATAATAATTTTTTCTGATATACATAGAATAGAGTTTTCAAGTTTTGCAGTATCATAGTTTGTATCGCCATTTGAACAGCAGGATAGTTAGAGAAAATTTCAAAATTAAATGTGCATTATATTAAATTCTATTGTAGTCTAAGACAGGCCAACTTGAAACTATGAACAAAGCTGTACTTCCAGTGCTTCACTGATGAATGGCATAGTTCATGTTTCTTTGCATCTTGGAATGCTTTTGGACTTTACCAACAACCAGAAGTGGATTTTTTTTAACTGCCGAATCTATTATGTGTGTCTTACTCTCAAAACAAAAAAGAATTGTTGGGTGGATCTATTATTATTTTTTCATGTTGCATGTAAAGACAATTTCTGCATCATTTTTTAAAGAAATAGAAGCTTGAGAAATGCCAATTTAGATAGAAATGTGACAGAATATTTAAAATTGTTACATAGCTGAACATTTTGTGCAAAAAAAAGTTTGTGAATTGACTATAACAGCTATTCTTTCATACTGTTATCTAAAGTGTTTTTTGAAACTAATATGGTATATACATTAAATATTTTGCATTCGTATTGCAAACCACAATTGCAAGTGTTATATCCTATTTTATATATTTTTTCATTATACAATTCACAATTTTTTCGTCACACTTTCCCCCTAATTAGTTTGTTATATCTAGAGTTTGCTGCATTTCGTTTTAAACTATAAATATTGTGTCAAACATATAAAATCAAAAAATAATATATTGAGCTACATGCTGGGCAACATTCTGTACCATACCATTCACATCAATTTACAGATGGCTATCAATATATTGGTATATTTAAGTTAAAAATCTGAATATCAAAACGATTCACTTTCTTGGACCAGTTTTTCCCCGAGTCTGAAAAATGCCATGCTTTGTCTCCTTTCCAATTCTAAACGGCATCAGGGTGCATAGCGTCATGAAAAGTGCTTAAATTTGAAGACCATTTTTAAGCACCTTAAAAGTGCTTAATTTTGAAAACAGGTCCTTAAAAAGTGCTTAATTTTCTCAAGAAATGCAAAGAAAACATTCTGCTTTCAATACTTCAGACATTGAATACTATGAATCAAAAGCATAGTCATAAAGCTTTGTTTACCGGATGTATCAAGAAATAAAACTGACAAAAGGGAAGAATTCGGGGAAGGAATCCAGGGTGTGATAGATCCAGGGGTGCCAACACATGTTAAGGTAACGCTTAAAGTCCAGTCAATGAAAGCCCAAAATGAAGGTGGAAAAACATTAAATCATATAGTTTTAAAAATTGGTACATATTTTCGTGAGGGGCTCCTGATGAATATACTAAAAGGCCCCGGTCCTGAGGGGGAGCTTGCGCCGCCATCTTGTATTTCACCCCCCTTTTTTAGTTTTTCTTGAATATCGCGAAAACTATTCAGTTTTCAAGTTACAATTGATATAACAAATTGAAGAGTGTGAAAGTTCCTACGAATACATGCATTTATTATTCTTCTAGCTTTTATAGTTTCTGAGATAATGGGTCTCAAAGTTTGCCCCCTTTTTTAATCTTGTGAATATCTCAAAAACTATTCAATTGCATGTAATACAAAAAATTAATGATCGCAAAATTCTCTGCAAATGCATGCTTTTATTTTTCGTGTAGTTTTAATAGTTTTCGAGATATTCAAGAAAAACTAAAAAAAAGTGGGGATAAAATCCAAGTTGTCGGAAAACTTTGAGACCCATTACATCGTAAACTATTAAAGATAGAAGAAAGATAAAAGCATGTATTTGTAGGGAATTTTGTGTTCTTTAATTCGTTAATTCAATTGTAATTTGAGAACTAAATAGTTTTCGATATATTCAAGAAAAAACTAAAAAAAGGGGGTGAAATCCAAGATGGTGGCGCGAGTCCCCCCAGGACCGGGGACTTTTAGTAGGTTTATCAGGAGCCCCTCACAAACATGTTTATGAATTTTTAAAACTATATGATTTAATGTTTTTTTGAAACCTTTCGTTGACTGAACTATTAATGACTTTTTTTTTCACTCCTTCTTTCTTCAACAATGGGCACCACCATATATTGAAGTACTGGAGTGGTTATTCCGAAGGGGCAAATTTACTGGTAATTTGTTAATTTTAAGAAATGTTGAAAAAGTTCAGATTTTTATTATTAATCTTATAAAAGTTGTTTTAATTTTTGGAAATGACAGTTTGCATTATCATTTTTATTTTTTTGTCAAACCAAAGAGACATCCTTTATTTTACAATAGAAGACGTGAAAATACAGAAATAAATGTTAAAATTAAAAAATTACATATTTCAAATTTTAAAAAATACATATTTTAAATTTTTCAATTAAAACTATGCAGTATTATAAAACAGAAAAATATCCTATGCTTAGAAAATACGTGGGTCTACGTATGCATACATGTACAAAGGTGCTTAATTTTTTTGGATAAGGTGCTTAAAAAGTGCTTAATTTTTACAGCAATTTCTCACTACGCATCCTTGCTGCAACTCCAGTCAGTTCTGTTGCCCTTTCGGTAACAAAATTTATAATTGCATTAAGGTTTTCTTCTTTAAGTTGAGTAAAAGTATTTAGCTCACTTTTCTGAGCCAAACTCTGTAAAACTTTACTTTTTTTTTTTTTTTTTTTGAATAGATTGTGAGCTACTTTAATTATGTGCATTTTTAGATTCATCCATGGTAACCTTGCAGATCAATTCCAATTTGTTTTGACTTTTCAATTTGCTAAACAATCTAAAAGGAATAATACTAAATCTGAATAGAATAATATATATTATTCTGTCAAAGAATTTAAGGGTTTGAAAGGCACTGTTGCATTTTCTTTTTTTTCATTAAAAAAAAAAATGTGCAACTGAAGTCCCACCACCTGACAAAGTATTTTACATACAAATAATTTTTCCTTCCTTTAAATTTTCCCCTTGAAATAATCTCCCATTCTAAAAGCAACTGTAATGATAAATAAAATAAATGCCTACATTCTAGAACCGATGAATCAAAATTATTTAATATTGGAGAAATGCCAGTAATGCAACCTTTTTGATTTTCAATTCTCCCTTTTTTTATATTTTGTCTCATTTATACTCTTTTTTTTTCTATTATTCTGATATCTTTATCCTTCACTTTAATTTGTTTTGATTTCTTTTGAGTTTCTTGCAATACCTTCATATTCCTCTTTTCATAACATATTTTTAAGTTTTATTTTATTGTGTATAGTTATATATATGTACAAAAAATTATATAAATGCAGAGAAAAAAATTGTGAATCTGATCAATAAATAATTTCAAAAGCAATGATATTTTAGAAGTTGCTACCATATACAAATGATAAAAATAAAAAAGAATAAAATAGAAAAATTAAATCTACCATATGTTATGAATAAATCGCACCAGCACCAAGTGAGATGTATTGCCAAATATAAAGCTCTTACAGGATGGGGGGAAAAGGCCTTTTCCTTGCATGTCCCAAGGCCAATTTTGATTTACACAATCTCCGACAGAAGGCTGGGGGGAAAAAGCTCTATGAAGTAGAGTTGTGCTAATACCAGGTTTTGCTGTATCAAATCCAAGTTGATAGTGATACGCGCTTGTACCTGATACTCTTATATCTGATACAGCCGATAACTGATCCTTTCCTGTCAGTACGGAACTGGGTAGTCAGCAATCGGGTAGTGATACAAGATTTCTGCCTTGGCGATGCTAGCATGTGTTACGTTTTTTTTTAAACTACCTATATATATTATTTCTTATCATTACCTGGAATAAAATTATTTCTAACTCATTTTTTAACCTTTTCTTGCAATGTTTATTAAGTATATAAGATTGATGGGATTTTTTATGATTAAATAAATATAATTTGCTTTAAGCATTTCTTTATTCAAAACAAATAAGTAACACAAACAGAATTATTATTAGTAAAATAAATTGAACATAAAAATTAAATGCTGAACATGAATAGAATTTTCAGAATATAATGATTTAAAAAATATAATTAAACAGAAAATATTTATATTTTAAAATATAATTATACAATGAAATATTTGAAAAACAAAATGAAAATGAAACTGTTGCTATCAGTCTTTTAAGTTTTAGAAAAGTTTTTACTTTTTAATAATGCTTTAAGAAATAATGTACAAAATTAAAATTAGCAACTAATGCTAAAAGTGACGAGCACTTTTGGAAGAGATGGAGATAAAAATTTTTAAAGCTAAGCGTCTATTAATATATAGAGTTAAATATGAGCAACTCAAAACAAAAAACATGAAATTTCTATTTAATTAAGAACCAGCTCAGGAATCCTACCTTCCGATACATTTAACTTTGTTTCTCTCCTTTCCACCCCCTCCCGTCATGACTTCAAAACCAAGGCCAGATGCACTTCATCGTCATTCCTCTACCAAAAACACAAAGCTATCCCCGACCCGGAACTGTATCAATCTGATATTTTGTATCATGTTGATGCTTCGTATCAGCCAACCAAAAAGGAACGCGGCGGAAGTGATTGCTTATCATTATCATTCGAGTCCAAGAGCTGATACTTTTGGTCTATATCATTTAAGTGTATCTGATACTTTTGCATACCTGATACAAAGTATCAAGTTGATACAGTATCGCCCAACCTTACTATGAAGTGAAATAACATACATTATGAAAATAAATTTTTATTACTGAGGCTATTGTTATTTAAACAAAATTCTGTTCAAATGTGCCAGTTACTTATAAAATACTTTTGGATAATTGCAGGACTATTTCGCTCGGCACTCAAGTTGACCGATTTTCGAGTATAGTGGCTCTAAACTCACTAAAAATATATATATCTGCATTTTTCTGTATAATAAGGATGTTTATCAAATGCTTGAATTTGTTTGTGTGTTTTTTGTATGCATTATCTAATTAATATAGTTTAAGATATTAGTATTTAATAAACTGAAAAACTTTAACATAACTTGCAAATATTTACTTATGTCAAAGAATAAAAGCTACTTCTCAACCTCACCATAAATCATTTTTGTATATGAATAACCTTACAAATTAAATTTATGCCAACATGAAGTAGTGATCCTTTCATTTCTCAATTTAACATAAAATAGATTTCAGAATTTTTAATACAATTGCCCTATTAATTGATATGTCATCTAATATATTATTTTAAACTATTTTATATATTTAAAGTGTACTGTAAGTGGATGAAAAACCATGGTGGTTCTATTGTCAATATATTGATGGATTTCGAAAGAGGTGTACCGTTGATGGCGTAAGTGATAATGCATTGTATTTTTATTTATTAAATTAGCACTTGATGGTTTAAATAAATAAAATCAATTTTATTAAAATGAATGGCTCTCTGCGGAAGTGTTCATAAATTTTGAGCATGATTCTTATTTTCTTATATAAGGAACTGATGGCAGTTACAGCTTTAGTGACTCATCAAGTTTGTGAAGGTGATAATTCATTGAACATTTTTTATGGAAATTATTTTATTGGATTTTTTTATGGAAATGATCATTCATTTTTCTCATGGTGAAATTTCTGACTTGAATGAACAAAAAAAAATGTTTTTATTGTAGATTTCATGTGAGTCATATGTTAAATAACTATGAATATAATTTAAATATGTAAAAATGGGGATATTTCAGTTTAAGAAGAAAAATCGAGAGCTTAAAATTATATTGATTTTATTTTAATTTAACAGTACTCTTTAATCAGGAATTTTCCATATTACATTATATTCTTTAAATTTAGTTTAAAGATCCACTCATAACCATTATAGGCTAGAGAATGAAAGTCAGATTTTGTAGCAACAAAATCAAAGTGAAAAAAGTGTTGAAGAGTACCACTTAAAAAGAATACCATATTGAGCCTGATTTGTTGATTCAGCATTCTGAAAAGACTTGCTATGAAGACCAAACCAGATGAGTGCACTCTTAATTGGAACAACTCAGAACATAAAAGCAGACTGAATTTAAACTCTGAACTGTTTGGCAGGAAAATAGATGTAACCAATATATATCTTTTTTGTGTGTTTGTATGATTGAAATAACTAATCTTAACAGTTACTTCATAGATTTGCTGAATCTTATTTTACTATACTGAAAAGAGTACTTTTCAATGAAATGAAGAAAAAAAAACCCACCAGTGTTGTTTGTCTTTCTTTTAAATATTGGATTTATATCTCCAACAGAAATGCAACACCCAAAATGAAACATAATATACAGTAAACTCTCGATTATCCGGCATTCAAGTATTCGGAAAGCTCAACTAACCGGGAAAAAAAGCTCATGGAGGGGGGGGTTACTCTAGATTAGTAAGTCTCTTTCTTTTCCTTTATTTATTTACCCTCCAAATATCGGCAAATGTTGATTTCGATTACGTAATATCACGTGCGGAAGAATTGGATGTGCGTGTATTGCGCAATAACCCTTGCGATCTTCTAAAAGATAATTAGGTTTGATATTCAATCTTGGGATTTGTTTATGATCACTTAAGAGTTTTATTATGCTTTCTGAATAGAATATTTTTCAGTTTCGTCGGCTATTTTTATATGTTTATATTTTTATTATCTATATATTTACGATAAAAATTCGGCTACAGATCATATTTTTTTTTTAAATCATCAATGTTAAATTAAAATCTTCATAATATATTTTGTAAATACAATGTTTGTTATGGAAGATACAGAAGTATTCTTAAAAAATATATTTAATGCACATTTCAAAATGAAAAAAAAAAAAAAAAATTATTTGGCCTTAAAAATCTTTTTTTTTTTTTTTAAAAGGCTACAATCTACCCCCTTCCCATTTTTCCCGTCACACTCAACTATCTGGACTTTTCAGGTATCCAGAAATCGGAGTTTCCCGAGCATGCTGGTTAGTTGAGCTTTTACTGTACAGCGGGTCCAATCTAAATGTGACTCAATATCTAATTTCTGAACCATTAGAGATAGGCATATACTTCCAATTGGTAAAATGCTTGAATTGACATAAAGAATTACTTTTTGAGTGCATAAATGTATTCCTGAAAAAAATGACGAAGTTTAAATTTTTATATAGTCTCACGGTCCTATTTGTTATGTTTAGTAAAATATTCTTGAAACACAAACATTTTAAACAAAAAGCTCCACTCTTCTGTGACTAAAACTGACCGAGTTATGAAGTTTTGAATATCGCTCTTTTAGACCATTTCAATGGCAGCTTCTAAGAAGATCCTGCAATCTACGGTCATTGCTTGCTCGATTCGGCCACTGATTGGTTTAAAATTATGAAATTCAAAGCTCCATAACTCGGTCAATTTTAATCACAGAAGATTGGAATCTTTTTTTTTTTTTATTTACTTATTTACAATCTTAGTGTGTCAAGAATATTTTATTAAATATGACTAAGAGGACTGAGGTACTGTAAAAGAAATTTCATTTTTGTAATGTTTTCAGCAATACATTTATGTATTCAAGAAGCATAAAATTTAATTCTTTACATCATTTAAAGCATTTTACCAATTCGAAGAGCATGCCTATCCGTAATGGCTTAGAAATTAGCTATTGAGGCTACATTTTGAGTGTATACCCTGTATATAAATACAGTAAAGTCTCTCAACTGCCAATATCAAAACAGTTTTTTTTTTTTTTTTTTAAGGTATTAATTTAAATCCAGAATTTAGGACTCTGTGGTAAAAACGAAATATGTAATGGGTGCAAGTTTGGGCAGATGTAGACCATTCTCTGTTCCTGTAACACTCTCTCACAACTGGACATGTACTGGGAAAGGAGAAAAATGAAGAGGCCAGAAAGGGTGTAGGTGGAAAAACACCCTGACCAAGAAAGTTACATGGAAGGAAGTAGACAAAGGATTCAAAACTTCAATCAAATTTTAATGAAATATATAAACAATCTTATTTAATTACAAAATGACATTTGTGAATAAATGTATAAAAGACTATACTTTCACTCTTTCTGAAGAAAAGCATTCCTGTCCTATTATTAAAAAAAACTGTAAAAGACACTGAATCAGTATATCTGAAGACTGAATGAATATGACTGTTGATAATTAACCCTTTGAGAGGATGGCCGCACACTTAACACTACAAGCAGCTGGGACACCTGTGTGGCAGTCGTCCTTAAAAGATTAATTAAATTACATAGAATTTACTGAAAAAATGCTTATTGCTCAAAAAAGAAACTTCTGTGTGTATTTCTAAAATAAGACGTTCAATCCACCAACTCAAAGAACTGTTCAAAAGTTATTGAATTGCTTGACTTCTAAAAATCTAAAAAAAATCTCTGGTCCTAAATTCTTAATTTCCATGCCAGATGTTAAATTCCTGCCTCTTAAATATGTTAAATAACTATCATTTAATATCTGTTCAAAATAGTTATATTAAACTATCATTAGGAGATTTCTGAATGCCTATTCTGTAGACACAAGTTTCTGAACTCTTCCCCCTCTTCTGCCAGTCAACATCACCGCACTGGTCCAAAAATGCATATTAAATTAACTACATGCAGGAGTATTTAATTATATACCAAAACACAATAAATACTAAATATTCTTCCTTAAATATATTACGTTTTTTTGTGTATTTACCTCTCATGGTAACGACTTTTTCCCTTGTAATGATCTTTATCTGACTTAGTTTTAAAAAATTAGCAACATAGCTTTATTTTAATGGATGATTTGTGAAAACCAAAAATTTAAGTATATAAGAAACATTACATTTTAAACTGGAAGTGGTTCTGTAATTATAATATTAAAGCAAAAAGATGAAAAGAAGTATTGAGTAAAAAATCAGAAGGATGGGAGAAGGAAAAAATTGCATCAGTTAGCCAAACATCAGCTTTTAGTTATTTTAACTGCAGCTCTTTCAGTGCTAATTACGAGGGTCACTTTTCATGTTATGTTACTTTCTTGTCTACTTTAAAAGATATTAGATGCTTGTCTGTGCTGTTTTCCTTACAGTCTTACCCCATGTATTTCCTTCCTTTGCACCTTTTTTTTAATTTGTGGTATTCATTCCCATTAATCATCAGACTTGCATATGAAAAAGTAAGCAAGTTATGATCAAGCAATATGTTGCAAGAAATTAAATCGCAAGATTTTAAAAAATAATTGCTGTGGTTGCTTCAGCTCCAATAGAGGAACTGCAACTGTAAATACCTAAATTAAAGAGCAAAAATAAAAGATAAATTCTTTTTTGCTTTTTTTTTCTTTTGTAAATTTCTTTTAACTGAGAATTTTAAATGTGGGAGATTTAAAGTTTTTTTATCATTAAAATTTCCTGTCAAATTCAAAATGTTCAAATCTGAGGTCACAAATATTATTCCATGGAAGAACTCGGTAGATACTGTATTTCCATGCTGATTGCTTGTAAAACTAATACAATTTGCATACTTATAAAATTGAATGTAAAAAAGTTACGCTTGAAAAATTCCTTGTAGGCAGAAAAATGGAGTAATTGAAATGCTATTTTTAAATCAAATTTATGTGGATTACTTTTCTTACAGGCATTCTGGGGCAGCACGAAGTGGATTAGATAACTTAACAAAATCTTTAGCTGTGGAATGGGCGGCAGATGGCATTAGAGTCAATGCAGTGGCACCTGTAAGCTTATCTTTATTCTTTTTTGTATGTGTATTCATGATGGTTTTCATGTCATGTATTACTTTTTTCATGATTAGAATAATTTATTTTCAGGGCCATTCAATATATTCTGAAACAGCTGCCAAAAATTACCCTATTGATGTGTTTGGAATTGTAAAAGATAAGGTTCCTGCTAAGCGTCTTGGCCTTCCTGAAGAGGTTAAATGCATTCCTAATTATTTTCGTGCTGTAATAATCTCTGCAACAGTAAAATTTATCAGTATTCTTTTAATTAAAAAAATTATTACCATTGCTATGCAAATCATTATAAATTAGTGTAAGGTAATAAAAAAATACTAAAAAATATTTTGAACTTAAATTTCTTAATTAAAATTCCTTCATTAAAAATTTCTTTTCTTGTCAAAAATGCATTAAGTAAATTATTTTATTATTTATTAAATTTTTAATATTTTTAAAATGCAGAAATTTTAGTGATGCAGATATACTTCACTGTTTAGAGTAAGTTTAAGGCATTTATAGTCTTTCATAAGAAATTGATTGTATATCATTATTGACATCTAAT
This sequence comes from Araneus ventricosus, assembly GCA_013235015.1. Lineage (NCBI taxonomy): Eukaryota > Metazoa > Arthropoda > Arachnida > Araneae > Araneidae > Araneus > Araneus ventricosus. Next base: position 611,832 of record BGPR01000045.1, on the reverse strand, counting down.
AGTGAGTTACCAGAGATAAATTCAGGCATGAACTTGTTAATGTTACTTCCTTGGATTAAATATGCAGTGAAAAGGGTTTAACACATAAAAGAAGGGTTGAAACATTTTTTCATGTTAAACATTGCATGCGAAAAAACTCACCAATAATTTTGATGTCGTCAAATTTTATTAATTCGATTTCCGTTTAAAATTTACAATTGTAGGCACATATGTACATTGAAAGTCATATAGAGTAAAGCACCGTTTATATGATTTTCAAGGGACTGAAATAAAAGGATGTATAAATGAAAAGATATATAATCAAAATTTTATTAAACTATTTTGATTATTACAAATGTAATGCTATTAGTGCAAATTCTGTTAAGATAGTACTAGAGAATTTTAAAGATAGTACTAGTATAATACTACATAGCATAGAAATCAATAATTAAATTTTGAAATTAAATGTTTATCAAATAGTTTGCATAACTTGAGACTAATTACAGATATCTTGTATGTACTTACAGGTAGGCGTTTGTTTTTAAAAAAAAAACACCTTTAATCATCGTCTGACGTGTTGATTTCTGTAAATATTAAATACGGCATTATGAATCGAATAATGTTCTTTAATTGCTTTTTTTTCCCCCTATTCTTTTGACAAATTTCGAAGTTTTACAATTGAGTCCATAGCATCTTTAAAGGAATGTGGAATCACTTAAATTACCACCAGACAATTTGTTTTCTATTAATTTATTAATTGTGAATAATTTCAAAGTCATGGTGTCTGTATTACAGTTCACGTACTAGATAAGAGGAAATTTTCACATTTTAGAACTAGGAAAATGATGTATAACCGAAGCTTTGCATCATATAAACAAAGTAATTTATCATTGCAGTGAATACGAATGAATCGGGACTGTGATGAAATGACATATAAATGAGAAACATATAAACGGGGCTTTACTGTATTTATATTCAGTCCATCGGGCATTTAAAATTGTTAGTTTCTATTTTTTGGATTGGCTATTTCAGTTTTTTTTAGTACAATTATAGTGTGCAGTTTTGATGCTTTTCTGCTTAGACAACTATGTTAATTTGTAGGTTTTTGCAATAAACATTTTTTGGTTTTCCTTAAATATACTAAGTTTTATATTTTGTTCAAGTTCTTTCCTTTTTTATTATTTTTATTTTTTAATATTTTATATATGTGGACCCTAGGACACAAGGGGTCTAAGTGACATTTTTGAAAAAATCCAGTTAAATACAGAATTTGGTGGTTAAAATGCCAGTCTTTTGAGTGGTAAAGAGATCCAAGTGGATTTTTTGACGGGCTGCTTCCTAGCGTGGGGCCCCTACACCAACTAGCAAATGTAACTCATTTCTTAGAGTGTTAGGGGTCTGTGTCACTTGGATCTCTTTACATCTAATTGGTTTTGTCTTGTGTCTTGTACTGGGTTTTGTGCACCCAACTAAGAAATTAAGAATAATATCAGGAACATCACAATTACAAGATAAAACTATTTGCATTTACAGATTAAATAATGTTGTTGCAGAGAGCATAGCAACACTGATGAAAGTTGACGATTTTATTGATATCCTAAAACTTAACACTTTCTTCCCAAAAACAGTAAAAGGAATCCAAGGAATGCAAGTTCTTCATTTCAAAAAGTCATGTCCAACAACCCGTTTTTACAAGACAGCATCAAAGAATTATCATTAGTGGCATACAGATGAGGTCGTTTTCCTGCACAGCTTCCAGTTCTTCAGCCAGCTGTTATGAAACCTAAACTTAAGAGGAAAAAAAATATGAAAATCGTAGGAACTTTTCCAATTTGTCCCACCTATCTACCATCAATTCTATATTAGGCTGCCCCATAATACAGCAACGGAAGCAACAACACCAGTAGTCGAAGAAGGGGGAGAATCTGAAGCAGACAATGTTTATGACACAGACACTGATGATTAGATTGTGTTATACATAAGAAATATTTAATGTACACTAAAATTTAAGATAAAGCGAGTCCACTGTTTTCATACATTTGTATCAATAAAACAAATTTTAATTTCATAAAACTACTGTTATTTTGTTTTCCATTCTGCTCAGAAGTCAAGGGATCCAAGTGATGTCTTCTTAGAAGTTAAGGGGTGCAAGTACAAACAGCAATTTTTAAAAAATTATAAAAATGCCAAAACTAAAAAAATTTTAAAAAGTTTATAACTGATATTGAAAGTGAAAGACTTGAATAAGATTTGGGAATATAAAAATGTTAATCTTTCCATTCCTTGCAAAAATAATTTTTCTAACTTTGACTTTGATTTACTCAAAATGTCACTTAGACCCGTTGTGTTCTAGAGTCCACATATATTGTCCAAAATATAACATCAGATACACTACTTGCACTTCAAATAATTGTCCATATTTAATATAAAAAAACATTTGTATAAAGTTATTTTGGGAAAAAGATCTGATTATTATTCCCCCACCCCCAGCCTTTTTTAGTATCAAATTGTTTGGTATCGCTATCCTTTTATTCATTTAGCCCTTTGAATGCACATCTAAACTGTGAATAGTTTTCATGATATTCTGCATTTCTTCTGTAGTGGGAAAAGAAACTGCAATGTTTCAATCTGTCTTCATTTTAAGTGAAATAACGGTGTATTTTCATCCCGATTTCTTTGCCATTGTACACGAAAAGAAAATTATTAAAAATACAAAAAAACATGAAATTCACCAATTTCAACACACAATTCACCGATTTTGGCTTACCCAGCAATGAAGCTGAAAACTAACTGACCAGTAAATTGAAATGTTTTGACAATATCAGTACTTCTATCTACCTAAAGACCCCAGTAACCTAGCAACATTAGCAACCATTGTTTATTTTGTTCAGTCTAATGAAAAAAATGAGCCAAAAGTCTGGGTGACGATGCAGCTGCAGAAACAGGTATATTTTGTTCATCCGAGAAGCAAAGTCTTTTCTTGAAGAGCAATTTTTGTTTTGTGGTAAAAGAAAAAAATGCATGAAATTACATATTTTGTTGGGAACACAGTATTATTTTGTGTTAACCAATTTTTCAAGTTAAGTATTTTTCACTGTATTTCTTTTGCTTTAACTGACAAAAATTGTAGATTAGCAGCTTCAAGGGTATATGTTGAATTTATATTACAAATATGAAAGGAAATGAGTCAGAATAATACAGGTTATCTCACTCCAATTCGAATTTGGGTTTTATTGAAAGCTTAAAAAGTGAAGATATTGTAAGGAAGTTTTCACTATACTTATTTTGTTTTATCTGAAATGTGATTATTTCACAACAAATCTGATTATGGCCTTAAACATCTGGAATTTCCACAATGATGTTGCAACAACAACAAAAAAAAATGATTGTCTTCAGTCTCATTTACTTATTACTGAAATGTATGCTGGAAGATTACATTACCTCACTGGTAGGTTTAGTGTGTTAAAGCAGCTGACCAGGCAAAAGTTATTAATTTAACCATATATCATGATACAGAGACACAACCCTCCATTGTCAGGAGCTCAGTAAAATTTCAAAGTAAATAAGTGCTGAGGATTTTTTTTTTTTGTTACATGTAACATTTTACACGCATAAACATAAAACAATTTTAAAAAGAAAAGAAACTTAAAGATAGCAGTTTAACAAGAGAAAACTAATGTTTTAAAAGAGCACAAACAAGGTTTTTAAACAAATATAAATTCACTTATCCATAATCATAACAATTATCCAGTAATCTCGATGGAAGATTTCATTTTGTTTTGCGTTGTGGCATTACTTTATAAAATAACAAGATGGTGTAACAGCGTATACATCCTACTTCAGCATGGTTTAAAATTCAGCCCTTTTTCTGGGACCATATAATTTCTAAGAGACTATGGACACCAATTATTATGTACAAGGATTTTGAAACGTCAGATCCTCGAACAGACCAGGAACCTTATACAAATTGAAAGCAAACATCACCACAGAGCTTCAGTCACTGACATCAGACTTGCCAAAATATGGGTTGTTGAGGTCATTTCTGTTTGGATAGGGTTGAGCGTCATTTCTAGCACTTGGTGTGATGTCATTGTGTTTCTCATAAAGCAGGTTAAGCCTGTAGAAAATTCTATTGCCAATATCTTCATTGAATTTAAGTTATTAATAAAAATTTTAGTTTTGCTAATGGTGGGATACTCTTCATTTCCATAAATTTTCCTTTTACAGCGTAACATTTTTGCAATTCGGAATATGTAGTTCCTAATTTATCCAGTTCATATTTTATTTGAATATTCATTTTGAAATGTACAAAGCAGCATAAAGCTAAAATAAAATGTCATTTCTTAAAAAATATTCATTTAGGTGTCATCAGCTATCTGTTTCTTGTTATCACCTGGAGCATCCTTTATAAGTGGAGAAACATTGCATGTGGATGCTGGAGGAAGATTGTACTCTTCATTAATGATGGAAATACCTGGTAAGAGCTGAATGAATCAGGTGAAACTTTAAAAATTAAAAGCAACATAGTTAAATAATTGCTCAAAATTGTTGAATAGACTGTGCAACTTAACACATTAATCGCCATAATTCAAAAAATTGTTTCTACCTGTTGGGCCACAGGTGCATGTGCAGATTTCAAATGAAGCATGTATAGCAAGCACAGTTTGTCAATCATTTGCATGAATTATTCGCCTAAACCTCTTCAAAAGCTTTTCAAAGTTAAATTAGGGGTGCTCCTGTCATGTGTGCCCAAAAAAATATGCATAGTTCATTTTACTTGCATTGAATGTAAATACTTGACTGTTTTCGAATCCAACAGCTGCAAAATTTTCCCTATTGGGAAATTTTGGCTCTTTTCACTCTCTCTCTCTCTTCCCTGCGAAATTCGTTTACTCAAACCTTTAAAAGTCTAAATGTAAAATTTTGTATTGTCCCTTTCATTAGTTAAAAGTTACAAAAACCTCCAAACAGACTGCTATCTTATAACCACCTTGTTCCCTTTCCCTTTATGTTTTGGGTATGTAAGATTCAGAAAAATGCACAATGTTAAAAATTTTAAGACTATTAGATGGAGACGAATGGTCTAGAAAATGGTAGAATTAATATTTGTTGTTAATCCTCATATTATTGTAACATCTTTTTGCTGTAAAAAATAAAGGAAATGCTATTAGTGTAATACAGCCATGGAAAAAAGTATAAAGTTGCAAAATTGGATGACATAAGACTAGAAATATATATCATATTTTTATGAAATGTAAGGATACTTCATGATATAAGAAAGACAGAAAAAATATGTTTAAATTTAATTACATTTTGTAAAATTTTATAAGAAATTAGAAAAACTACCATACAGTTGATGTTGGAAAAAAAGTATAGAGTCAATATGATTTATTCTTTAGTAGGTGATGTGGGATCCTCTTAATTCTATTGTTTGCATTAATTGCTGGTTCATAGAACCAGACAGAGTTTCAAAGGTGTCCGGATCAACGTATTTCTAGCAATTTAAAATTGTTGTTTTTAGATCAGACTTGCTTCTGTACTATCACCCATTCTTGTTAACATCTTGATCCAGAATGCCCCAAAGGTCTTCTATTAGATTCAGGTCGGGACTCCGATATGGCTATTAAAGAGTTTTTACCTCATTTGCCTTCATACAAGATTTTGTAGAGCACAGAATATGCATCTGATGCATTCATTTATTGAAATGTCTAATCTCTGGGTGTAATCAGAGGAGTAACTGGCTGCACACTATCTCTGTAAGTGTGTCCTGATAAAACACTGAATTCATTTTATTTTTGTCTAAAACAATTTCAGTTTCACCACCGGCTGCAAATATGGCCCAAACCATGACACATCCCCCTCCGAATTTGGGTTTTAAAGAAAAGGTATTTTTCTTTATGCATATCATACCAGTAAACCTTTAATCCAATTGGTGCATCTTAAATGAAACTTTTTCCGTTTAAAAAAAAACCACATCATTCCAAACATCAGCCGTTGGATGTTTCCATTCAAAATTTAAACATGCATCAATAAGGCGGTTAGAACGTGAAGGTTTTCCCTTCAATTTCTTGTATACAACATTAGTATTTCTGTGCAGTGCATTTTGTATTGTTCGACTGATACAGGGCAACTCCATCTCATTTTTAATTTGTGGGGAAGACATTTTTGCTTCAGGTGAGCCTCTGGATCTGCCTCTCTTGCTTTAAAGAGATCATCTTTGGTCTTACTGTTCGCTTTTTTTGTGCCATATTAATGAGAAAGCTGTTAACTACAATTTTTGTGGATCTGCCAATTTTTTGTGCACTTTCAGTATCACTATAACCATCATCTTTAAAAGCTAGTATTTTGCCTTGTTCAGTTTCTGAAAAGTGTCATCCTCTCAGAATAGCATTAAAATACACAAGAATAAAACAATTCTGTGTCCTCAAAAACTTGTATTTGTTTCTAGAATTGGAGAGAAATGCTTTCTCAGCTTATTTATTCTTTCAGATGATGTAATCAGCAAACGACTTTATACTTTTTTCCTACCATCCACTGATTTTGATCATTTTTACATAATCCAAAAAATATCAGGATTTTTACAAATATATTTTGGTACATTATTTGGTATCATTAAGTTAAGTCATAAAAAATTTGCATAGTTTGAAATTGCTGTAGTTTTCCATCTATGGCAGTTTTTCATTCTACTTTATACTTTTTTCTATGACTGTATGTTGTCTTTGAGAACTTTTGAATTTTAATGTTTATTCTTGAAATTCAAGTTCTTTGAAGACATACAAGTCATGTTTATGGTAGTATTGTATTTATTAAAATGCCATTGATTATTTATAAGTGATGTCTTATTGAAATAAATTTCAAACTTTCTTACCAACTTTCCGATTTTTATTTATCTTAGGTTTAATTTACATGCTATTTGGTATGGTAGAAAGAACTTTACTCAAAATATGTTATCTCTTTCCTTTCAAACTGAATAAATAAGATTTATAGCTTTCTATGTTGTTTAAGGTATTCTATTTTTTTAAGCGCTGTGAATCTTGTTTTCTGCTTGATAATGGATGCAATAGTTTTTCAACCCTGAGGCCCTTTTTTTTTTAAAGACGTAAATGAATTTTTGTTCATCCCATACAACGCTAAAGATGACTGACTAGCTAGTAATTAACAATAAAAAGATCTGCAACCATATTTATTTCTCATGATACTAAATCACAATAGATTATATAATATGAGCATTTAAGTATTGTTTTTGGTAAAGACAATTTTTGGTGAACTTTTAGTTCAAACATAATATGAAATCTCGCACAACATTGCATGCATCCTTTATTAAATTGTTCTGTAACTTTATGTTAATATAGATTATGATTTGTGTAAATATTTTTTTTTTTAAATTTCAGATCACAATAATCTTCCTCCATTTACCGAAGATACTAAATTGAAATCAAAATTATAGGGGTGGAAATCTGCTGTTATAAATGTTGTCAACCTAATATGTGTTTAATGTTGTTGATTTTTATTACTTTAAAAAAATTTTATGAATGTAAAGTAACAATATTTTTACTATTAAAATCCCTTTGTTGAAAATTGCTCGCATGTTTCTTTTCATTTATAATTCTGAGATGCACTTAATCCTTGATGTACTCATTGGGTTATTCCTTGAAAATGCTGTATAAATTCAAAATCATCACAGTCACTTTGAGAGTTGATGTAATGTATTGAAATAACCAATACAAAATAGTAATACTGCAAAAAGTGTGTTTTAAGTAAAAGTATTTGTTGTTTGTATGTAAAAACTATGTTTTTAAGCAAATATTCATAATTCAAGCAAAATTATATGGAATGTTCTGTCAAGACTACATATAAACTGTGTTGAGTGAGATTCTTTGAATGAAGTGAGTAAAAATTCACCACAGAAACATACTTTTATGATGCATAGTTTTCGAGAGAAAAAAAGTGTGACAAAATTAATTTTATAAGAATCATTTGACACTATAAAATGGTCCTGTTGTGTGGTCATCACAATCACTAGATTCATACCTAGTGATTGTGTTGGTGATCATACCTGGTGATTCCTGTGTCATCAAGCAACAACCTTGAGTTAAGTGAATTTCAACATTCTCTTCTCTAATTACCAATGAGTTCATTAAAAAATTTACATTAATGATTCATTAAATTTTAACAACTTCAATATTAAATCTCTCATAGATGTATATTTTACCAAACCAAATTTATATTTCAATCAACTCAATAAATCAATTAATATTAAGTAAACATGTTAAAGAAATGTTCCAATCTTACTCTGCTGACTTGCTCAATCATACACTTAAGTCGCAGTTTAAACAACCAAAAAATATCAAAATTTATTTCAATTTAATTTAAATGTCACTATCCAAGGGCAGCATAATCAGTCTGCTCAAAACACTAAACAACTTTAACATAGGAGCACTTAAATATTTTTTTAAAAATTTAACACTTTCAATTGACTGTGTAAAAGTACTATGTTAAAAAAGTTCCAGAAAATTTTGAGATTTTCCAGATGTAAATGAATTATGCCATTTCCTGCAGAACAAGTGAAGAGTATCATGTGACCGATTAGTCACAGGTTCATTCAGTGAAGACGCTTCATCCAGTTCAATTATGTGTAGCATGTGATTACAGGCTATCGAACCTTCCCATCATAGATACTTCATCACGATAAGATGTCAGTTCAAAGATTCCCCTGTTGTCAAATTACTGGCCAAAACATGACATTCTGATGCTTCTACAACCAGCCTATTCCCCTGATTTTGTCCCATGTGACTTTTACTTCGGATGAAGTATTTGCTTAAGGGACAATGTTTCTCAAGTTCCGAAGCAGTACAACCACCAAAGGAGGTGGCAAAATGAGGTTTGTAATTGATGCTTACATCGTTGTATGAACAATGGCAAATATGCATAGTTTCACAGTACTTTGAAGGAAACATGAAATAAACAGGTTCTATCTATATTCATTCTTCTGTAATAATATAAGGTTTAGACCTTTTTGAATATATCTGTGTAATCAATTACCCATATTAACAAAATATTAAAATGCCTATAAAGAAATATGCAAAGAGCATATAAACTGAAAATGTAAAATTGCAACACAAAACATGACGATGTTACTGTCATGTTTTGTGTTGTAAAGATGTTACTTCATGATTTGTGTCACACTTTCATTTCTGAGTCTTGCAAGAATAATTCTGATTAATAAGCATATTCCATTGTCAAGTAAATTATTCATCATTTTGGAGATTGCATAGCAATTTATCAAGTCTTTTAATGGCAAATCTATTGGTTTTAATTTGACAAGACTTGATTTTTCCTTCTCTGCCAGCTACAATTTTTCCTAACTTCCACAATGTCTAGGAAGCTTATCGTCATTATTTAATACAATATCATTCATTAACCTTAAATTCCATAATTTTAACTGTAGACTCAACATAACAAGTAGATCTTAACAATAAAAGATCTTCTTTATGCTATTTATACCAAAACATTAATCTTCCACAATAATTAAATCTTTTAATTGGCATTTTTATATTGATTCAAGTCAAAATTAAACCTGGCAGGTGAAACTAATTTCTCTATGTCCCAAGGGAATGTATGCACTTGTTAAAGGAACAAGTTCATGTAAATCAAAAGAGATACAAGTAAAAGGGCAAGCATTAAGCATATCTTTTGAATTATTAGTCTTTCATGAGACAATGTTGTTTCGCCCAAAATTTTCTTGAGGCAAGTTGAACAGTTCAAATTAGTCATTCATTAAAGCCACCCTACTTCTGCAAGAAAAGGCACCACTGAATTTTTAGTAGGAATAAAAGTCCTTGACTATTGGATGGATTATGACATTCCACGAGATTCTGAGTTCAAACTCGGTTCACTTAAAAGGTCTGGCATTTTCCATTCAAGTCTGAGAACGCAGACCATGATAAGCAACGAAAGAAATGATTTACAGGCCAGATAATCCGCAAAGTTTAAGTGAACAGCTTTGCATCACTTCACAAGATGAATAGAACAATGTAGTTTTTGTTAACGTTTTTCCTGTAAAATCTAGACCAATTGTAGAAAACGGAAGGTACTGCTCCATTCAAGCAGTTGAGAAAAGTGCAATGACTTGGACACCAGGTGATGAGGTGAAAGGTTTGTACAATACGAATCTTTTAAGAATGCTCTTCAGTCTTCCTTTTATCAGCCAATACTTCTCGCATATTGCCATTAAAATTTCAGAAATTCCACTGTCAAATATTTTGTTATGCAAGTCCCACACTAACAAACTCAAGAAGTGATGCTTTGCAAGTATAAGAAATGATTTTTCGCAAGTAAGGTAAATTTTGATTAGGGAATGCAAATTCCCCTCCTCAAATTCTAAAATCGGATATTTTTGCATTGATTTTAATTTCTTTGTAAGCAATTTTTAAGTAAAAGTATGATAAACTGAAAAAACAAATCATTTAACTGCAAATCACCTACAAAAGTACACCTTGGTTTCAGTATTTTGCAACTGAAACTAAATTTAAAAGTAATTTTAAACAAAATGGTTTTAAAAAATTAAGCTCTTTTTAACACTAAGTACTCTATTACTAAGTTTATGCCGGACGAACGCTCCGGCATTGAGTAAAAAATTGCCAAAACAAAATGAGAAAAAAAATAGCAACAGAGTTTCTGAATTAGAAAATTTTCTAAAAAAATTCTTTAAAAAAATTTTTAGCTAATTTTATGAACTAATGACCACAAAACTTTCAAAGCGCTACTCTAGTAATCTACTAAATATATAATAGGCAATGTCTGTGTCTTTGTGCGGTACAGCGCAGAGACCGCAGCACCTACAGGTACAAAATTTGGCACGAAGGTGGCACAGGACGGGAGCCGAAACACCTCTAAGTAGATTTTTCGTTATTCAGTTGTTTTATCGATTTTTTTTTCAGCATAGTTCCGCACTAAAATTGTTGAAAGCCCAAAAGTTGAACAGTAACAGAAAATTTTTATACCTCCTGAAACGTTATTTAATTCCCTCCACAACCAGACCAATTTCAAATCTCTACAATAATCAAACGCGTGTCTGTGATTAATTAAAATAAGGTCGCTTTTTCGGACAAAACGCTATTTTCCCATCAAGTCTTTCTGTAAGGGGTCTATTCTGGTACCCCCGGTTGGGTTGAGAGACGTCACTTTTCCCGTTGCTAATGTGCGGAAAAAGTGACGTCTCCCAACCCAACCGGGGGTACTAGAATATACCCGTTTATCGCGGTTAAAAACTTTACAATCTATCATACAAAAACGATTATTTTCCCAGAAAATACCCTCAGAGCTGGCTTTCAAATGAAAGAAAAATTATTCAAATCCGACGAGAAGTTCTTTAAAAAAAATTTAACAAAGATATAGGTAGTTCAATAAAAAAAAGAGATGTAGCATCTGGGCTACTTACGCAAACACAACAATTCAAATTTCTTTGTTCTGTCGTGGTATGCTAATGAGGTATTAAATCATGTCAATCCCATTAGTAAACTCATGGGAGGGGGGGGGGATTATGATATTGCATTGGCAATAAAACTTTTGGAAAGTTCAATCTTTTTATTATTATTATTAGGAATTTGAGATTGGACAATCACTTTAATGCGATACTGGCGAATGGCATCCGAAATAGTTGCAGATAAAAATTTTGAATCAATAATTTAACATCCGAGTTCGTCAACGAAAAGCACAATTTGATTATAAAAATCAGGATGAAAATAAAAAATCGAATTCTTTTACCACCTAGTTGATGTTGCATTTAATTCTTTAGAGCAAAGATTTTCTCAGCTGCATCATCGCAACAGTTACTTTTGTTTTTTACAACATGCATATGAATTAACCCTCCGGCTGCCGAATTTTTTAAAATCACTATTTAGATGCAGCGGTTGCAAACGTTCAAATACCGTTGAACCAAGCGCATTGTTGTTTATATTCAAAGCTTTATTAGTATTATATGATTCAATGCTATAATAGTTCTAAGTAAACACATTAGCTTGTGAAAATCGCAGAAAATGGACTTGCTTCCTACCCGCGTGTTGTGTTATATTTGTGGGTTCGTTGAATTATGAGCTTCATTTGATTCACACATATTTAATGGACGTTCACTACACTTACACGGCACAGTACATTTAGATAATTACACAGATCATTCTTATATCGTAAATACAGGCATGCATAACGTTCTACCACTCCGGACACGTTCCACAACAAACTCTCCGCGAGTCTCGCAAAGTCTCGAACACCATTCGGGTTCAGTTACAGTTAACTTGTGTCGCACAAGTATTAGACACCACACCGCGTGATAAGCCGTGACCTTCGAGATGAGATTCTCATTCCCGAGGGCCACGGATAAGCAGTCAGAGGGTTAAAAGATGTTGGTTCTTCTGCCAATTTCAAAGATTTGGAAACCATTTTAACACATGGAGAATCATCCGATATAAACAGCCTGTAACTTTGTGATGAAAAATCAATGGTGTATTCTCTTTTTTAACAAGATTTACCACCTTTGAAAGTTTTGAAATTGATAACAAAAGTGAATTTTGCTCCAAACTTGAAAATTGCCCTAAGAATTTTATTAACTATTCCAATAAGTATTGCATCTGGATATGTAAGTTTTTCCAAACTAAAAATAAACTACTATTTGCGAACAACATAATCTCAAACAGACCTCGCTATATTAGGAATTGAGTATGAACTGAGTAACAGTTCAGATGTTTTTGATTTAATTAGAGAATACTCTGAACTAAAAGTTCGTAAAAAAAATCGTTTGAATTATACTCTTGTTAACTGTTTTTTTAAATGAAGTATTTTAAATGAAAAGTTATTATAAGTATTTGTGTCAACTACTGAGTTACACTTTTGTTTTTCGGGCGTTTTCTAAAAACACTTTTGCACGAAGCGGTTCACAGGCTAAATCCGACCCTGGCTGTTGACTTGAGAGTTAGTCAGCTAACCGTGTAAAAAAAAATAATAAATAATTGAAAACAAATCCTAAGAATGATGTTTTGAAATTTAAATGATGCTTGGTCTTAATTTGAATAAGTTTGAGTGTTTTGTCCTTATAAATAAAATGAAAGCACAAAATCAAATTACCCTGAAAATACCTTTAAAAAATCTTGAGGGTTTGGGGCCCCTAGGCAGTTGCCCATTTGATAAAAACACCCTGTTTATACTGTATGCTGAGAAGAGGATGAGGATATTCTCATCCAAAGGGATCTAGTGACGTAGCTAAAGGGGGTAGGGGGCAGTTGGACTCGGTCGGCAAAATCAGACTTGCAGGAAAACAATTTTGCAACTAAGAGCATCGGTACTCAGTGGCGGATTTTGACAATATGGGGCCACAGGCGCAAAATTGTTTTAGGCCCCTCCCAATACCCAGTGTCGTAAATTCGCTGTACGTCGAATAGATTTTGAGGGCCCCTAAGGATATCGAGGTACGAGGCGAGCGCCTGTGCGAATAACCGCCACTGTCGGTACTTGCTTCACCATTGTGTACATAAAAATGAATAACTAATGTAATTTATTCGTATATTTCGTCTTTTGTAGGTAAATTGCATATATGTAAAAAAAAAAAAAGCCTGTTGGTGGATGCGCGATTTCACAGCTTATCTGCCGAGATCGAGGGCGTCAGACGCCGAATTACGTTACTAATAATCCCCCCCCCCTTGGAATTTCTCATTTTTATTTCGAGATTTATGTACCCTATGTAACTTGTAAAGGTAGTGCGGCATAATGCAAGTTCGTCCCGGGCGGAAAAAGTTACAGGTTACGTCAATGAAGGCAGGTAGTATATATTAATTTGCATATATTGGTTAAACGTGTCTTCTATTATCGGAAAGCAGACAAAGCAAAAAACCTCAAATATTAAAAAAATAATAATAACACTTCAATGATTGTATACAAATCCTCTTCTAAGGTCCGAATAAGTGATTCTGAATAGGAATCATGATACCGCGGAATCAGTAAATCCGAGTCCGCGGATTCGTTCCTTTTGGTCGGAATCTGATCAGGTTGTTCCTTTCAGAGTGAACGACACATCAATAGAGTACCCCCAGGTGTACGCATACCACATTTTGGGAACCTATGTCCTAGATAGATTTTATTTTAAACTTACAAAAATTGATCATGATTATTTTAAATTTGTTAAACCTCACATAGTTTTAATAAATTTTTCTGACACATTAAACTTTATTAGTAATATTATTGTATTATATAACTTTTCTTGAAGTGTCTTCATGGAAAGGAGATAACTGGCTTTTACTGCATCTCAAAACAAAACTCAAAACGCGCGATCTGAAAATTGCAGTTAACCGTAAGCAGTGCTGAGCTAAAATAAATTTAAAAAATAAGAGGTGAAAACATAATAAGTGAAAACAAATTGCAGCTTAATTCAAAATTGCAGCTTATTGTGAAAATTCTTTGTTTTCTGAAAATAAATCTTGTGTAAATCGAATGGAAATTTAATTACTGGGGATATGTAAGAACGAAATAGAATTACAATTTATTTTTCAAGAACTATAGTGTGGAAACCTATAGAAAGAAGAAATAAACTGAACTGAATTTAAGAGCTTCACTTCGTTTTGAATTGAGAGTAGCGAAAGTTGCATCAATTTAATTTATATGTTTTCAAAGGAAACATCTAAAGTTCTATTTGTATTTTTATAATTAATTCTTTTTATATTTCATTTTCGTTAAAATTTTGTATTCTTATATATTTAAAAATTTATCAGCCACGCCATTGTTTAGAAATACAGTGTTTCTATGTTCCACATTAGTGGTGTATAGTCGCAAAATAAACAGTGCCGGGAGGCTCTAAACTAGGTGACAACAATCGCGCTGGTTTAATCACGTTTTCATTATTTTTTTTATTTGTTTTCGGGGTAATTATATGTATTGGGGGTAAAACTTAAGAATACGAGGCGGTCTCGTCGCCAAGCTCGCACCAACCGTTAAAAAAGATATTACTAAAAGCTGATTAACAATAGAATTATTAAATATTCCGTTCATTTAACATGTCTAAGTAATTTTCATCAGTGTCTGTTTTTAAAAAACATATAAAAATTTTTTCTCACTTTTTTCAAGCAACTTTTGTAATCATTTTTAGATCCTGCTAAAAAAATCAAAACATTCTTGAAAAAATTACTTCACAGTATTTCTGTATAAATATTGCCTGTTATATATATTTCATCAAGAATGTTATAATTTTGTTCCTCTTTTATTGTTTGTAATATTCAGTAAGATATTCCATAATTTATGTTTTATTAGAAATTATGTTGCTATTTGAGGAAATACATATATTAAGAAAATACACAGGAAATTATGCAGACTTCACTGCTCTTGTAATATATTCAAAAATTGAATTCCCATTATATCAATTTTTATCCATTTATTAAACTAATTATAAATACATATTTGAATTTTAAAAAGTCTTTACAACTGCAATGATTTTTTTTTTCATTTATAGCTTTCTATTTTATAGGAATCTCTTAAAGTTGAAAAAGGAAGATAATTTTTCCTTTTGCAGTCTCCATTGTAGTTGAATGGCAATTCATTTTTTTTAGTTTGTTTCTTGACTGTATACGATTGTCTATTTTTTAAAGCCTTGGGCCTTGTTTCCCAATAAATTTAAAGAATTATAGTTTTTTCTGAGCATTTATATATCAATAGTTTATCTTGACATTTCTAAATTAAAAATGCTGGTAATGTGTTAAGAAGCTTAAAAATATTGCTATTTTAAGAAATCATTATTTCATATGCTAGAATTATTGTCTAAAATCACATTACTGTTTCACATAATTCATACTCTGGTGTACTCTGTATTTTGATGTTACGACTTTCTTATGAAAATGATTTTTTGAAAATAGTTGGACATTGTAGTGTTTTGGACATTATGTGTTTGTAGTGAATTAATTTTCATGTAATTGATTTGGATGTTGAATTAGTTTTTATATTATAAATCAGCTTTTTAAAAAAATTTAAAAGAATTTGTTAGAAGATAATTTCTTTCTGAACATACTATAAATATATTATGTAAAATTACGTCGTATTTTATTTTTATAGATCCACTGATGTTACATTCAATTAATGTAATTAAGAATTGTATTTGGCATTTCAAATGTTATTTTCTTTATTATCTGATATATCATGCTTAGTTAAATTTTATCAAGCTTCAAACAAAATATGTCCAAATATTCGTAAAAATTTTTTAAATGACCATTTCTTCCATTTGTCATTTAAACATCATACACAACTTAAACTGTATATTTATGTGTTATTAAAACAATGATACCTCATGCGTTATTACTTTTCAACCAAAATCAAATTAAAATATTTCTTTAAAAGTATACTACTCATTTTATTGATTTTAACTTATTCACTCTATTTATCTTATAAAACCATGTATATAAATTGCTTTTAAATTATTCTGTTATGTTAAATTGTTTTGAAAATGTTTTTTAAAAAAATGTTGAGCTTTCGAATTATGAGGGGGAAAACTTCATTTCCATTACATACTTTTCTTCAAACTTTCATTTCTGTATAGTTATTTTTCATTGCATTTCTTGCCTGAGCTTCAATATTTTTTTTAACAAGAAAGGTTTTGCTTAATTTTTTCCCTTCTTTTATATTTGAAAAGAAGCCATCAAAGTCTGAATGAATCACTAAGGATGCAAAGATGAGATACGCCTCTCTATAATTCCTTTTGTGAATGTTTCGCATTTCATAAAGCCACCCCAAACCTAATCGATTATTCTAGTTTAGTGTTTGTTAGTTTGAATTGATATGATTTTTATGCATTCTTTTTTGTTGCATTTTTTATAAAAATTTAATTACAGAAAAATGGCCTATTCATAAAATTTGCACTTGTTTAAGAATGTAGCATTTCTTTCTGTAATAATAATTTTAAAAAAATACAATGTGCAGGTTGCCGTTAGGAATTGATTTTTTTTCCTTTTATCTTGTTTAAGTAATTTTCTTTAAGCTTCTCACAGAAGTATGTCAGAATTTCCTTATAAATAAGATCTTTCAAAAGAAGTTAATATTAGAATTTGTTATTGGTAATTATTTAAATTTTATCAAAATATTGTTGACTGCATTTCAGCATAAATTACCTGTCATGAAAATTCAATCCATAATTCAAAATATTTTATCCCTTTTCCATTTTAATTATTTATTGTTTCAACAGTATTTATACGTATTTTCTTTGTAATAAATCATGGGGCTTGTATATTTTTTTCTTAACTGAATTCCATAATTATTTATAAAAGAACTTTAAAAATATACACATATCCAAGGTAGCATGTACACTTGTAGCAAGTTTGATTTTTCTTGATATTAGCTTGTCATGACAAACTTGATGTGGCAACTTTGAATCAAACTTCCTGCAAAGTAACAAAGCATAACCGACCAACCCACTTGCAAAACAAGTTTGCTGTGAAATTATGACAAACTTCACAACATGATTGCAAAACAAGTTTGCTGCAAAGATAACACACTTACAGATAATCTTTGTCTCTGTTTTAAAAAACATCCGATTTTTCATAGCATCTCCCAGACCATTCTTTTTATTAATTCAACAAATCAATGTTAATTTGTAAAAAACTAACTTTTTTATAAAAAAAAAAACTTTTGAAATATTCTCCATCTTTTTACTAAATATAGAACTCTGACTTTAAAGAAAACTACATGCCTTTTTCGTACTGTTGAAATTTTAATGTTCATAAACAAAATTAAATCTAAAAAACAGTCAATGTTTGTTGAAAAATAATAACTTACATTTTGTCCCATTTTAAAAGTAATTACTTTTGAATCCTAATTTCATAATTTATTCTACTAGTAAAACATAGTTATTAGAGAAAATCGCTCTTTGACTTCAAATCATATTCTTGACACACAATTTAAAAAGTTAATGAAATAAAAAAAAGTTTAAAATAAATCATATGCACGATCTATTAGTGCTCCTCTTCTCCTCTCAGAGTCTTGCTGGCCGAGTGGTTAGGACGACAGGTTTGGGAAGCGAGATGTTGCAGGTTCGAATCCAAGGTTGTCTTTGTACTCTGTTTTTGCTATAGTTTGCAATGAATTTCACGAAACAAGCTCGTGACAAGTTTCACATGTGGTGACTAACTCATTTGCGGTAACTTATTTCAAGCTTGCACTCTTGCTGTGTCAAATTTGTTGCAAGCTTGCAGAGCAAGATTACTGCATACTAAAATTGTTATCTGGGATTTCACTACTTGTATTATACAAATAAAAGATTTATTTCTGTTGCATTAGTCTTAGTTTTATTCTGTGACCATTTGCGAATATTATGAAAGTTTATTTATAATCATTTTGTCTACTGGTGTAAATAAGAACTAAACATGTAAACTTTTTATGTTTCAGCAGAAATTAAAAGAATGACTTTCTTCTCCATAGAGATTTCTGCTGTTATTAAATGTAGATAAATGGTAATTAATCATTTAATTAGTCTTGTAAGTTTACATCCAGTTTAAAATTTGCCTCTCTTTTCTATTCAAACTTTGTATTCAAATCCTTTCTAAACTTTAATGCAACATTTTCGTTATGATATTTCTACATTCTCAAAATTTGTGAGCATGTACTTACATTTAAAGGTAAGGAATCTCTACTACTAATAAAGGAGAATGTGTGTGTTTTGTTGCTCTACAGGACAGACCACTAGGCTTAGAGCAACGGAATTTAGCACAAACATACTTTGGAGGGTTGGAACGTGCACCTCGGAGCCTCTTTTTTGAAATTTTAATTAACTAAAAATTAAGCTAAATTTTTACGTTTTTCCTTAATAACTTCCAAAAATATTACTGCACAAAAATTATTTTTACACCATCTGAAAATTTAAATATTACCTTTTCAATTAAGTTGGCGTTTAATTTTTTCTCTAATTTTAAAAAGAAATTTTGCCACAATTTACAACAATACTTTTCATTGTTTAATTGTGTGTTTCTCTTCCATTGTTGAAAACCTAGAAAATATGTAACCGGATTTTACTTTCTTTTATTTGATGAATTTTTTTCTGAAATCTGTAAAGGAGGTATTCAAGATAGTAAGTATGTAATGAAATAATCCAGTGAACTGAAAGATTAACATTGTTATGTTTTAATTCTTTTTATCAGCATGTTTTAAGCCAATTAGCATGCTGCTGGACGTAAAATGTGCCATGCCAATTTAATGTTGAAATCAAATGCATATTTTACGTTAATGTAAACAAGGAACAGAACAAGTGCAAGGCTACGAAAAGAACACGGGTTAAATGTCTATAGCAATTTGAAGTTTAAAACTACTTTGTTAAAGGAACCATGAATATAAAATTTTGCATAAGAGATTCAGTTGAAATTTTATTTCCGGCCATCAAGCTGGTCGCCGAAGGCGGCTAGTAATATAAATACAAGGTGTCCACTCTAATCATGGCCCCAATAGCTAATTTCTAAACCATTAATGATGATAGGCATATACTCCCATTTGGAAGAATGAAATAAAGAATTATTTTTTATGGTACTTGAGTCAATAAATGTATTGCTGGAAAAATTATGAAGTCTAAATTTTTAAACAGTCCACTGTTCCTATAAACCATATTTAGTAAAATAGTCTTTACACACTAACATTTTAAACAAAAAAAGTTCCACACTTCTGGGACTAAAACTGACCGAGTTATGAATTTCATGATCTTGGGCCATTTTAAGGCCACCTCAAGGAAGCAGTTATTTCAAAGAGAATTCTTTTTTTCAGAACACATGATGAACTACACTAAATGCACTCAAAATACAAAAAATTTATTAAAAGCAATAAATTAAAAGCATAACTTAAAAATCTGAATAGTAAACACAGACAAGAATATTTCTCATAGAATTTCATTTTCCAACTTTTCGATGCATAAGGCTTCTATTGGTATGAATTTCCACCTGAAACATGAAAGTTTCATTAAGTATGATCTATCATAGAAAGAATGAGAAAAATAAGGTGCTTACATTAAATAAACTTCTCCAAATGTACTTAAAATTCATTTCATGATAGTAGCCAGTCATCAGCAATTATTCTACTTTTGTGTTAAACATTATTTGTGGTTACACAGAATCTCATTCATTGGTAGAGAACATTTGAATGACATATTAGAACTTTTAGAAATGTTAGAAGTTCAATAATTTATCTCTATCAAGCTATAAACATTTGAGAAAAACATAATCACAAGCCTTGTAATATTGATTCATTTAAACTGTGACAACTCAAACTGTTCCTTTATTTTTTATTGGTTATATTTTCTCTTTACATAATAAGTTAAACATTTATAAAATTTTACAATCTACAGGCAAGTCTTTGTTTTCTTAGTTTAGTCAGCTGAAACTTGCTGGTGAAGCCATACAATACTAAAGATTACTGTTTCCATCAGAAGTGAAGGTAACAAAATTATTTCAATCAGGACCAACTGAACTATTGTGTCTTTCAAAGTACTGGGACCCAGGATATTTTGCCACTACTCACCAGTTAATATACTGAAAGCAACCCAACCAAAGGAAATTAAAGTGGATAGAGAGACTAAAATTGTATGAATAAAAATTACTAATAACTAACAGAGACTCTAATAATATTTTATTAAGTTGTAAAACATATGAGCAATTGCTTGTTTCTCATTGATTTACATCACCAACAAGTTTATTGTGTTCCTAACTGTAGGAATACAGTATTACAGAAAGTAAAATATATGTACCTTAGTTCGAGTGCTCATATTTGGGAGAGACAAGATGGTTGCATTCAATATGCTTTCCTGGTCCAAACTAAGGTTAGCTTGACATCCAGGATTTACTTGAATTGATGCTATCTGAGAAAGGTGAAGGAAAATGTTAATATTTTCTGACCAAACTGAATTCGTCAGATGTCCTTCTACATTTTAGACTAAGCATATTCAAAGAATTTAAAATTTAATACTGATAACTCTTTTAGATTATTTTGAGAAGAAATTAATCATTACATTAAATATTAAAATTTCCATGATATAAATTTTTATTTGAATAAGCATTGTTGCTAGGAATTCAAACTAATTTTGCAACATAAAAATATGAAATTATTTTGAAAACTAACTTTTCTAAGTCTGTTTAAAAATTTCGTTTTGTCATTTATGAAATTCTTATGCCTTTCCTGATAGGAACTTGGAGTTGAGGACAGCAATTCTTCATGGTTAAACTCTAGAGATTCTTCAAGATTTTCTATAAAACAATGATTTATGTTAATACAGCAAAAACTTCTTAAAAATATAATAACATGTTCACAGACAATAAACATTTTAATGAGTTACAAAAATAGATAGGCGATTTATTTTTAAATTAAATGTGGCTTATAAATTTGAATGCTATGGCATTCACATCTGTGAACGTTTTAACACACACACACTCACAAAGTAATTCACAAAAGTATTTATTTTTTTCATTTATATTTTAATTTGTTTTCCGATATTTATTATATTGAATATTTTATGAAACATAATTTCGATTTTTAGTATAAAATTATAATGGTTGCTAAAAGGTAGAAAAGGTGTGTAGCTTATTATGGTATATTTCTATCTTTAAGAAACATTTTTGCCCTCTTGATAACAATAGTAAAGAAACATCTGTATGCAGAAGTTCTAGTCACTTGGAAATTTGATAGCAAAAAGAGAAGTCGGCAATCCTTGCTAAAGTACCAATCAACAACAGATAATATGAAATGAAGTGTAGTTCTTTTGAAATCTTGCTGTTGTGTTTTATCTTATGTTTATATGTATGCACTCTACTTATGTGTTAGAAGTACATATTTGTGAACATGTATGTCCTATATAGATTTTCCTGTATTAATCTGTGTTTTATCTTTAATAACCCTTATGCTTATATTTAAAGATAATGGTTACAAAATTCACAGATCTTGTTTGAACTCTGTTAGCCTACATTAGTGAAATAAGTTTTACAAGTACAAAATGAAGATTATTCTCTAGCAAGCTAATTTGTGCAGTAACTATAGGACTGAAGAGCACATCTACAAATTTGGATATTCAAGGAGGAAATTCCATTTTTCATCAATTATGTGGAAAAGAGAGTGGTTTCAAGATTATGTACTGTGTAATAATATTTTTAAACCCTTTACTTACCAGTTTGTTTTGGGACTGTTTCAGGAAGTTGTTGCAAAGTAAGTTCACTTAGTTCTAATATATTACCATACTTTTTAATATAGCCATTGAGATTGTCCTTTAGTTCTAAAATATGATTTGCATCATTGTTTTTCTTTAAATTCTTGACATTAAAAAATGAGTTTCTGGTGTTTTGCAGTCCTCCAGTTATACACTGTATGAAGCCCTGTCAATGAATTACAGGAAAATAAACTAGCATCAAAAGTTTTATTCTAAAGCTAAAAATTAAAATAAACTAGCGTAATAGATGATTTAAAATCCACTTGCCTCAACCAGAGATCTAGTAGTGTTAATACATTTTATAATTGTTTTATTTTGAATTTCAAGGCCATCTCTGATGTCATTTTCTTGTTGACTAATTATCTAAAAACAAACATTAACATTAATGCATTATAAATAAAAAAAAATACACAATTGGAATGCAACAATAAAATGTTATACCTTTTTGTTTTCTTCTGAGCAGTCCTTAATGCTGCATTCAATTTCATTAAACATATTTTTAAGTTGACTGCCTAGATTATCAACCTGTTGTACAAAAAGTTAACTAATAAAATCTTAATAAATCAGAATACAAATTTCAGAATTTTATGAGTATATTATTTACAAAGTATGAAATGCTTTGTTTTTGTTAAGCAAATATTAATGAATTATTAATAGGAAGTATTGATCTATATTAATGGTAAAACTGCTAATGCTTGCAATTTGAGTCAAATACATAATATTCAAACATTATTCCTATTTCATTTTGTACCACATCTACTGGGCTTGTATAATTACTAGTGACAATTCTTATTTTGTGATTTATAATTGCACATGATCAGCACAAAATGTTTTTATTACTGCAATTAATGTATTTAAGTATTAGGGGGATTGCATAATAATCCTCCCATCTTTGCTATGCAAACACTGCTTGCTTTGCTCACTACAATAAGGGAACTGTGCATCCTAGCAAAAACACATTTATGATTGAGCTCAATAGATTTGCTTCTGATGCTTAACCCTCTGAGCGGCGCAAACGTCTTTTTACGTTCTTCATGTTCAGTTCAAAAGCGGATAGCTCGTATTTATGTATGTATTTTCTTAAATAATCATGTATAAAGTAATCTTAAGATTTTATAGATATAATTAAATACAAAAAAATCGATTAATTTACTTTAAAAGCTAAGTTTTCTAACCTGATAGCTAAAAGTTCAAAATAATTGTTCGCTCAGAGGGTTAAACTTAAGAATAAATTAGATGGCCTTGAGAAAGGTATTTTTCTTGATTTTGTAAGTATTTAGAATATTAACTTTTAAATGAAACTAACAATGGCCGCAAATGGTAAGACTTAAAAATGTGGCATGGTCTCATCGGCAAACTCGCCATAATCATGCCAACCATTAAAAAGCTCACCAAAAGTAAAGGAAAAAAAGTTTCAGGTTTATTACATTTGGCAAATAATTGTCCAAAAGAAATTTCATTTTGGCAACCGCACTGTATTTTTAACTCTGGCCAGCACGTTGAAACAAATTGTTTTCCTTCTTCATGAATGCCTTTTAAAACTTTCTTCAATTGATTAATTTGCATGTTGAATTTGTCTTCTTTCAATGTTTCGATAAATTAAACATGAATCTCAACCATTCTGTTAAACTCTTTGAAAAGAAGTCTCAAACCAAACTGTATTCATTTGTTTATATTTGGAAATTGAAATTATGTGATCCATCAGTTGCTAGAGATGTTGTCAAATCCTATGGTTAAATAACACGTTTTCTGGGAGCCGCACGAGAGAAATATTGATTTATTAGTGTTGTAATTTAATCTGAATTTATCCTTTGCATTTACTCACGTTCTTAGTACATTGGACTTTTCCAATTTTTGAAGAATATAGATAGTTTCTGCTCTAATTTCTTGAAAATTTCTTATGCATGAATGATTGTGGGGTCATTCCATGATCATCCAATTTTTTAA